>UESW01002133.1:220517-247869 GCA_900491605.1 Calamus simplicifolius | reverse complement strand
CCTCTTGGAACCCCGAAAAGCAATCGCCATCATTGACATCATGGTGCTGACGTCAGCAATGCCCGCGATTGATCGAAGGTGGAGCACCCCATGTGCCGTGCACCTACCGAGGCGATACCGCCTATAGCTGGGGTCCATGTGGCAAACTAGGCTATGCGGACGATTCGAAACTGATAAATCGGGGGGAAAGCTCTCAAGGCTGGCATTCTGCCCCCTGAGAGAGTGTCTTCTTGAGTTCTCCGAGTTCGTCTCCTTCCCGATCCATCCTTTCTGTTTTCCTCCTTATCCAGGTTAGCTCTTCATCACTTCCAGCTTTTCAATGGCTTCCAGTCCGTCATGGTCCTCTTCTGCTCCTCCTGGGACCATATTTCTTCCTCGAGTCTTCGAGCCTCTCCATCTCCCGCGCCCTCTTGGTCTTCTTCCTTCTCCAAGGATCATGTTCCTCTTTCTCAATGGCGAGTCGCCGCTAGGCTCCTGCCAGGAGTCGTTCGGTGGCCATCGGCACCTCATCGAGGGTGGGGCGGAATCCCCGATGGGTACCGCCTCCATAGAAATGGGCCAAGAGTTGGCAAACATTATGGCCCATTACCAGATTCCAAGCACCATCCATCTGTTCCTCCTATCCCCGATGATAGGGTAGTTTCCTTCTGGCCTGGTAGAATTGCCATCTACGAGGTCTCCCTTAGGATAGGTCTCCGCCTGCCCTACCATCCTTTCTTCCTCAATCTCCTCGACCACTATTCTATGACACCCGCCCAGTTGGTTCAGAACTCCATTCAGAACATCTATGGCTTCTTAGTGCTTTGCCACTTCCACGGCATTAAGCCTAGGATCTCCCTTTTTCGTTGTTTTTACACCCTCCGTAACAGTCGGGCTGGTGGATGTTTCAGCCTACCTAACCGAGCCCTTAAATTAGGTTTGCCTTCATCTATCAAGGGATGAAAATCCCATTTCTTATTTTCCATCTCGAGGGGGTGAGGCCGAGGTGGGGGGACCAGACACAAGGCCGAACAAAGACTTGATGGCCCCAAGGGACAGGGAGGCACTCGGGCAGCTCCTGATAGCCGAGGTCCCCCATTGTAATCAACTTCTATCGGAGGACAACCTTCGACTCGTAGGCGTCTCCTCACACAGCGGTGAGCGGCTGCAGGCCCCCGTTCCTCAGCCTGTTTTCCTTCATTCTCCTCTTCTTTTCTTTTCCCTTTCTCTTCTCTTTTCTTTCCTCTTTTTTTTTTTTTTTTTTTTTGCTCACTCTGACTGATGACTTGTGCAGTGATGAAGATCCTAGTTCACGTTGTCAGGAAGGCTGCGATGAAAAGGAAGAGGGCCCTCGAGGGTGCTGAGGGGCCAAGCGGAAGGCAACGGACCCAGGCCTCGGGCCGGTCCCAGTACGATCTCCCCCACCCTCGGCACACAAGAGGGAACCAGCAGCCGGCCTCGCCATCAATCTGATGGCGGATACTCCTCCGGAGGGAGTGGGAGTTGAGGGGGCCACGGTGGCGGCAGAGCCCCCTATCCCGATTGCCAAGCCAGTGCGGGCTGAGGTGAAGCCGAGCTTGGGCGAGGGTCCCTCGACAGCAGCAGGGCCGCCAGTGGAGGAAGCATCGATGGCTCCCAGCCCAGCATCCACAACGCCAAAGCCAGCCGAGGCCGCCAAGGGAGGCGAGGTTGGGGCAATCCCCTTTGGCCCTCCATGATGAACCACAGTTGCCATGCGGAGCGACTTATCGCCCAAATCATCATGCTCGAGTTCTAGGAGGAACTCCGCCAATTGGGGGCCTTGGCCTTCTTTAGGGAGGCTTTTGTGGCACACATCCGGGTAAGTATCTTGCATGATTTAAGTAAGTTTTTTTTTTTGTTTTTTGTTTTGGCTGCCTGGTGCTAACTCACTTTTTGATGCAGTTGGTCAACTCCTTGGTTGCCATGAGGGAGGTCATCGACCAAGGGGAGACCGCCCTCCGTTAAGTTCAAAAGGAGGCTGTCGAAGCCCAGGCCCAAGCCGAGAGGCCTGAGGTAGCCTTAGAGGCAGCGAGGACTGACCGGGCTGCCAAGCTTGAGGAGGTCGTCAGTCGGGCGACCGTCGAGGCTGAGCATGCTCGGCAGCCCTGGGCCAGCTGGGGGAGGAGCTATGGGGACCATCACCGTAGAGATTATCGCATCGATGCCCTCTCCATTGAAGTGCAAGCGGCCGAGGAGAGGTGAAGAATGCTGAGGAGGTGGTGAGGATGGTGGACTCCCACGCCATGGAGGGGGAGGTCCTGGTTTGTAAGGCAAAAGCTGCTACAGCTGCCGCCAAGGAAAGAGTAGCAGCTGCCGAGAGGAGGCTGCAGAAGCTGTGGACAACTTTCGCAAGTCCACTAGATTCTCAGACGAGCTGGCCGGAGCCTCCGTGGATGTCTACCTCCAGGGGTTCCAAGACTACAGGGAGAAGGTGGCCAGGTCCTCAGTCTTCCCAGCATCACGAACATCGAGCCAGACAAGGTGTCCGAGGAGCCGCCATTCGATGATGGGCCTGCGGCGGCTAATCCCTGATTCCCCTTTACCTTTGTTTTTGTATTGAAGTCCGACTTAGTCGGAATTTTGTAAACAGTTAAAGCAATGAATGTTCTCTTTTTTGAAATCTATCTTCGATGATTATACTTTGCGTAGTATACCTTCCCTTTCAGCCTACCGTCGTAGGACCCTTGACAGGACTGCATCGGCACTGGGGGACATTGTATTTGTCTGCTCATCATGAGCAAATCTGCGACTTAGTTGCTATATTGGATCGGGTCTTAGTGGAGGCGCTGAGGCTTGCCTTGAAGCTTCCCTTGGTGAACCCAAGATCCGCGCATGGGTGTGAGCCTCATGGTGGGCCTGCAGCCGAGCTACCGTCAGGACTCCAGAGCTATCCGAGATCGTTCTTCTAGCGTCAAGTCAGCTATCTCCCGTACTGTGAGAAAGGGCCTTACGCCGAGCTAGCCTCAAGCTTTCAGTGCCGATCGGAGTTAGGCTTTGATGCCGAGCTGGCATCGGATTTTCAGTACCGACAGAAGTCGGGCTTTGTTGCCGAGCTGGCCTTGGGCTTCCAGTGCCGACTGGAGTTGGGCTTTGGAACCGAGCTGGTCTCAGGCTTTCAGTGCCGACCAGAGTCGAGCTTGTGCCGACCGGAGTCGAGCTTTGGTGCCGAGCTGGCCTCGGGCTTTCAGTGCCGATCGGAGTCGGGCTTTGCTGCCAAGCTGGCCTCCAGCTTTCAGTGCTGATCGGAGTCAGAGTTCTATATTTTTATTAATTAGAATATGGGACAGGTAAGTCCAAAAGAATGCAAATACTTAACCCAATGTGAAGAAGGGGTACATTACTGGTAATACCGATGGAGGTTGTCAGAGTTCCAGGTTCGAGGGAGCGACTTTCCATCCAGCCCTTCAATTCGATATGCTCCATGGTGAAGGACTTCAGTGACACGATAGTGTTCTTCCCAATTTGGCGACAGCTTATCTCCTTCCATCGGCTTCAAGACCTTGGCTTGTCTGAGGACTAGGTCCCCTGGAAAGAATGTCCTAGGGTGGACATGAGCATTAATACCTGGCGGTTCGCTATCGATAGGCAGCCATCCTGAGCTGCGCTCGATCATGCACCTCCTCCACAAGGTCAAGATTAGCTCGCAGCTGGCTCGAGCTGTCCTTCTTGTCGTACGACTTCGTTCGAGGACTTAGGATGCCAATCTCTATGGGAATGACCAGCCTCAGACCCGAAGACGAGGCTAAAGGGAGTCTCCCCGGTGGAAGCCCATGGCATTGTGTGGTAGGCCCAAAGCACATTGGGGACTTCCTCCACCCATCTTCCTTTGAAATCATCTATCCACGCCCTGAGTCCTTGGAGAATAATGCGGTTTGTCACCTCGGCCGCTCCATTGGTCTAGGGGTGACCGACAGAGGTGAATCGTTGATGGATGCCCAGCTTGGTGCAGAATCCTCTGAAGGGTGCATTATCGAACTGTCGGCCGTTGTCAGTGACGAGGGCAATGCGGCAGTCCGAACCGGCAGATTATAGACATCCATAAAAAAGGATCTTACCTTACTCTCGGTGATCTTAGCCAACGCCTTGGTCTCGATCCATTTTATGAAGTGGTCGATGGAAACCAGCAGAAACTTTCGCTGGCCAGAGCCGGAGGAAATGGTCCTAAGATGTTCATCCCCCACTGAGCAAAAGGCTAGGGGGCTGCCAGGGGGCTCAGCTAAGAGGTTGATTATCGCTGGATGTTGGCATGTCGTTGGCAGCTATCACACTCCGAACTAGCTCGGCGGCATCCTTCCTCATCGTTAGCCAGTAATATCCTTGGCGTAGGGCTTTGTATGCCATTGCTCTGCCCCCCCAGATGACTCTCACAAATGTCCTCATGGATTTCTCGTAGGATGTAATCAGCTTCCATGGGGCCAACAAACTTGAGGACGGGGTAGGAGAAGGACCTTCGGTAGAGCCACCCGTCCATTATCAAAAACTTAGGAGCTCGTCGCTTGAGCAGCCTGGCATCAGTAGGGTGTTCGAGGAGGGTGCCATCAGTAAGGTACCGGATGTAAGCATTCATCCAAGAAGGCTCCTGTGCGACCAGTAGGGCCTCCTCCTCGACTTCGATGCTCCGGACCTCCAGATGCTCCGCGTACATTCTTTCCAAGGCCCTGTCGGCCGAAGTAGCCAAACGGGACAGTGCATCAGCTCTGGCGTTCTCTTCTCTGAAAATGTAACTGACATGGAAGCAAGCAAAAAGGAAGGCCTGGGATTGGACCTTGCTTAGATAACGAGACATGGTGGGATCTCGGGCCTCATACTCTCCTGCAACTTGCTCAGAGACAAGCTGAGAGTTATGAAAGCCCTGAGTTGTCTTGCTCCAAGCTTCTCGGCCAGCTTCATCCCCGTTAGCAAGGCTTCATACTCCGCTTGATTGTTGGTGGTGGGGAAAAGGAAATGGAGAGCATACTCCACTACCTCTCCCTTCGAGCTCGCGAGGATGAGCTTGGCTCCACTCCCCTTGGAGTTAGATGCGCCATCTACATGAAGGATCCAGTCCTCTACTCCTACCTCTGCTGCCATGGGGGAGTCCAAGTGTGGTTCTTTCAGTTGCTCCTTGGCCCATGTGCACTCGAATCGAAAGTTGGCTAGCACCTAGGACTTCATTGCTGACCTCGGTCGGATGGACAGGTTGAACTCTCCTAGCTTGATGGCCCACTTCGCCAGTCGGCCGGAGTGTCAAGATGAGATAAAATCATCCGGAGGGATCGGTCCATAAGCACCACAATAAGGTGGGCTTAGAAATAAGGCCTGAAACGCTGAGTGGAGACGATCAGGGAAAAGATGATCTTTTCGATTCTAGAATACCTGATCTCCGCATCATGAAGCATCTTGCTGGTGTAGTAAACTGATCTCTGCATTCCGTCGGCATTCATGTGGACTAGCACAAAGCTGATAGCCTCGGGGGAGGCCGCAAGGTAGAAAAAGAGCTCCTCCCCACCCCTCGGCTTGGATAGCAACGTGGAGTGGATAAAAATTCCTTCAACTTCTCGAAGGCTTTCTGACACTCCTTTGTCCACTCGAGGCCGTTGACCTTGCGCAGCGCCTTGAAAAAGGGCAAGCTCCTCTTTGCTGATTTGGATAAGAAACGGCTCAAGGTTGCCACCCTTCCAGTCAAGCGTTGCACCTCTTTCTTGCTAGCCGGGGGCCTCATGTCAAAGATGCTCGGATCTTATCAGGATTCATCTCGATCCCCCGTTGCATCACCATGAAGCCCAGGAGCTTGCCTGCTGTAACTCTAAAAGCATATTTGTAGGTGTTCAGCCTCATCTGGTATCGGCGGAGAATGCTGAAGGTCTCTGCAACGTCAGCAACATGGTTAGCAGTACGGATACTCTTGGTTAGCATGTCATCCATGTACACTTCCATATTGCACCTGATCTGGTCCTTAAAAACCTGTTTCATCAGCCTCTGATAGGTGGCCCCAGCATTCTTTAATCTGAATGGCATCACTCTGTAACAGTATATGCCCTTCTTAGTCACAAATGAGATAGCCTTCTCATCTGCCGGGTCCATCTTGATTTGGTTATACCCAAAGAAGGCATCCATAAAATTGAGAGTCTCATGGCCAGATGTGGCATTCATCAGCTAGTCAATTCGGGGTAAAGGGAAGCTGTCCTTGGGGCACACTTTGTTGAGATCAGTAAAGTCGATGCACATCTTCTAGATCCCGCTAGCCTTGCGAACCATCACAACGTGGCCAGCCAGTCGGGATAGTGGACCTCCTGGATGTGACCGGCGGCCACCAGCTTGCAAACCTCCTCGTCAATGGCCTTCTGTCGGTCGGGGGGAAGCTCCTCTTCTTCTGCCGGATGGACTGGCATCCTGTTTTGATGTTGAGCTGATGGGTAATAACCTCCCCGGGTATACCCGGCATGTCAGACGTCGACCATGCAAAGACATCGGAGTTGGCCTGCAGAAAAGTGAGAAGTTGATCATGCGCCTCCTCCGGGAGTAGGGCTCCAATCTGAACCATTCTTATTGGGTTCACCCCTAGCGGGAAGGTCAGCAGATGCTCGGCCGGTTCCCCTCTCCTCTCCAAGTCTCGAGGGTCAAGTGATTCTGGTGCTGCTGTAGCCATCACCCCCTGCGGGCTGGGGGCCATATGATAACAAAGTGGTAGTGGGTTTTGCCCTCTCCGCATCTTTCCAACTCCTTCGCTGGTGGAAAACCTCACGAGCAGTCTCTTGGTGAAGATGACAGCGTCCGAAGGTTCAGACCAGGTCTTTCGAGGATGGCGTTGTAGGCTAGGGGAATCCGGATAACTAAAAATTTATGAAAACGTGCTTTGACATGGTGGCATCCTGGCAGTGACAGGGAGGGTGATCTCGCCCTTGACCCTTACAGAATCTTCGGTAAAACCCACAAGGGTGTGGTGATGGGCCGAAGGGAGCTAAGGGTCAAATCTTTTCGAACAAAGGCGTCATAACTCAAAACATCAACCGAGCTCCCACTGTCAACTAAGATTCTTTTAACAGGGTGCTTTGCGATCGTCATGGACACGATGACGCTATCATCATTCTTGTTAACCACCCCTCTAGGTCTTTTTAGAAAAGAAAATTATAGAATCTAGCCCCTCATCCCCTCGTGGCCTCTTGGGAGCACCGCCTGCCCCCCCAGGATATCATGGCTATGGTCTTCTCGGTCGGGGCGTTGTCATGCTGACCTTAGGTGGCAGGGGTGCCGACGGGCCGGGTGCACTCGAGTTCCTCCTATGGATGAACTTTTTCAGGTGGCCACGCTGGATGAGGTCCTCAATCGCTTTCTTCAGCTGGCTGCAGTCTTTGGTGTCGTGACTGTGGTCCCGATGGAAGCGGTAGTAGAGATTTTTGTTGCGGAGGGTCCTTGGCTTCATTGGAGGAGGGCGTTGGAGGTAGACTCGCCCTCAATCTCCATCAGGATGTAAGATATCAGGGCAGCAGGAGTGTAAGGACCCTCCCTAGGAGCGACTGCTCGCGGTCGGTTGTTCGGTCAGCGGGGAGGCTCAGGTCTCCTGGGATGAGCCTCAGCAGGCTCTGGATGGGCTTGCTTCTTGCCGGAACTCCCATTTGCCTCGTGTCGAAAAGAGCCGACCTCATCAGCGCGGATATACATTTGTGCCTGGCTCAGAAGTTCAGCGTAAGAACCAGACGGCTTCTTGTCGAGGGAGTAGAAAAAGTGGGAGGGATGGAGCCCCCGCTTCAAGGCCAAAGTGGCCACAGAGTCCTCGAGGGTGGCTTCCTTGAACCGGTGATGAAGTCTCTCAGCGACTCATCGTCCTTATGCTGGATGGAGAACAGGCTATCTGCCACTCAAAAAATCTTTCGGCATGCATCAAAGTGAACCAGGAAGGCCCTCTCCAGTTGTCGGAAGGAGTTGATGCTGCACGGTGGCAAGCGGGAGTACCAAGCTCGGGCCACCTTCCTTAAGGTGGCAGGGAAGGCGATGCAAAGTAGGGAATCGATTGCCCCCTGGACCTGCATCAGGACCTTGTAGCTCTCCAGGTGGTCCAGGGGATCAGTGGTGCCGTCGTACGGGTCCAGCTAGGGGAGGCAGAATCGGGTTAAGATCGGCTCTCCATGATGCAGCGGGACAACGGCGGATGACTATCGTAATCCGCCTTCAGCAGTTGGTGATCCTGCGGCTGACTCCTCCAATACTGGTTGTATTCATCTAGCCGGTGCTCGGCCCGGCGGGCTATCTAGCCATCAAAGGACCCCTCCCTTGAAGATTTCGAGGATGAGAGAGGTGGCAGCGATGTAGATGGGTGCACTCCACCTTCTTTCCGTGCCGCCACTTAGGGGAAGCGCTGGCATGGTGAGGGGACCGGGGCCTCTTAAAGGCTTCCCGACGATGATGTCTGGGTGAAGCGCGGTGGTGGCGGACCTTCCGAAAGGGAGACCTCCCCCGAGAAGAATGCTGGCTGGTTGGACCACCCTCGGGACCGATGAGGGTGGCTCCAGCTATCACTGCGCAACTGTCGGTTGTTGCTGCAGAATTTGGACCGCCGCCACAGTGACTGGACTTGCATGGCGGGGGCGGCGATCCGATCATCTTGCTATGGCGATGGTGGAGAGGATGGAGCGGAAACGCCGACCTGGGGAGCAAGGGGGCCAACCTCTGGTGGCTCAGCTCCCTAGTGATGCCCTCCGGCATGGCTGGTGGAAACCTTCTGTGCACGTGCCACCACCATCTCCTTGATTGCTCGGGAAAGAAGGGTCTGAAGCTGACTGGTTCGAAGCTTTCTTCTCTCTTCCCCCCTTCCTGGTGCATCAATCTGTTGCCGCCAAGTCACATTCCTCCAACGTCGGAAAATGAAGATCCTCCTTCTCGAAGAAGCTCCTACAAGAAAGTCCTCGGAGACCGGTTGCATTGGTGGGGACCCTCCGACGCTCAAGTAAGCGACTTGGGAACAATGAAGAAAAGAGCTGGTAGAAAATAGCTAGAGAGCTTGAGTTTCGATCCCTTTCTCGCTGTGAGTGTAGGTTTTTATACCTATTCGAAGATCCCCTTTTCTGCTTTCAGAAGGTGGCTAATCTCGATGTATCGTTGTCCGTAGCGGATAGGTGGCCAGGCTGACATAGATAGGTCGCAACCGACACTGGGCATGTCAGAGGTGTCTTGCCCCATGAACCACCTATCAGGTGCAGCGCCGCAGGCGGTAGGTGGGCCTAGTCGTGTCAAGCGTGCGCAGTTACGGGTAGTGGCCACGCACAGTTGTAGATGGTTAGTGGGCCATGTGGCAGCTGCGGACGGTTGGTGGACCATGTGTTAGTGTCAGGCGGCTCGAGGTAGAGGACACCTAAGGTTCGAGGCCAAGGGGACCCACAAC
Source organism: Calamus simplicifolius (assembly GCA_900491605.1). Classification (NCBI taxonomy): domain Eukaryota; kingdom Viridiplantae; phylum Streptophyta; class Magnoliopsida; order Arecales; family Arecaceae; genus Calamus; species Calamus simplicifolius. Next base: position 238,511 of record UESW01002133.1, on the reverse strand, counting down.
TGGAGGCCGAAGGAACGAAGTCCGAGGCCAAGGGGACTTCGGAGGCCAAAGGGATCTGCAGCTGGAGGCCGAAGGGACGAAGTCTGAGGCCGAGGGGATCTGAGGTCGAGAGGACCCGAGGTCTAAGGTCGAGAGGACCCATAGCTGGAGGCCGAAGGAACGAAGTCCGAGGCTAAGGGAATTTGAGGTCCAAGGGGACCGCAGCTGAAGGCCGAAAGAATGAAGTTCGAGGCCAAGGGAATTTGAGGAAGTCTTTCGTCCATCAGTGGCGGCCATTTGAATGGATGGATGCATAAAATGGAGGCAGGAAAAGTCTTGCTGCTTCGCCCCTCCGGTGCAGCAAGTCTTTTCCAATGGAGACAACATCTAGCGGGCCAACATGCGCTCATGTCAAAGTTTGTTTTAATGCGGTGTCATCAAACCGGGCACGTATATCTGACGTAAAAATGTTAAACACTTTGTGAATCTAGCAGTCTATTAAATTGCCATCCATATGCATTAATAAATATAGCTTGATAATTTATGAAAGGATAGTATAATGATGACTCGCAAAAGATTGGTTGGACATTGTCACGCCTGGCCCTTGTATCAGAAAAATAATGGTGACTCGCAAAATAGCTAAGAATTGCTTGATAAAAGTAGCACTTACATACACTGGGTTTATATCCTTGGTATTGGGCTACAATGTAATTGGTTTCAGCATAATTTTATTCACTTCATTTAAAAGAAAATGCAAAAATCAAAGAATAAAGCATAACAGCTAAAATTGAGATTATTTGATTATTTGAATCCAAAAATTTTATTCAAGTTAAAGAGGAAGAAGTATATCTAGATTTTTTTTTTCAAAGTTTTCTTAAAAACTCTGAAGGTAACTTTATTTTTTTTCCTCAAGAAACAGAGAAGGAACTGAAACCGGAACAAAAGGTCCAGGCCCCGGCACCAGCTTGGTAATGCTCAACAAAAGAAAAAAATTAATCAATAATTTTAAGCAGAAAGTGCACATTGCCAAACAAAGAGAATATGCAATCCCAAAGAGTAATATAGAGTATCGAATTGGAGTTAGTTGGCCATAATGACCTTCTTGCATGAACCTTGATTTATAGATGCAGAATAGCTAACAAGCTATTTTTCAAGTCATAGGTTGGGCTCCTACGGCTTCTCCTGTTTCACCCCTGTATATAGAGTTGTTAGGTTACGTTTCATGTCTTTTCAGATGAAAGTATGGTTATATTTGAACCGGTGTAACAATCCTGACCATTTCAAAGAACCTATGATGTTGACGCTATCTGGACTCATTCAAACTTACGTAACCAATAGGAAGATGCATCTTATATGGGCGATATCATTAATTAGACTAGGTCCACCTTTCTCTTTCCTAAATTTATGGATGGAAATATGAGTTTCTTTGAAGATGAGTTTTTTTCTTTCTTTCTTTCTTTGACTTTTAATAATGCATCTTTTTTTATTAGATACTCAATTAGGTTGGGGACTGGAATGGACTACGCTATATTCTTGTAAGCTGATAACAACCACTAGAGAATAAGTTTAGAGCCCATATCACCTGTGGAGGGCAAAGGCCGGCAATACATCACCGTAGATGGATGGCAATGTCCAATGAAACAAGGCAGACAAGCCAGGGCCATTGGTTGAAATTACTCATTCATTAAAAGAGAGCATGATATGTTAGCTAAGTTCAGTCCATAAATAAAATTAATTTTTAACCATTTTCAATTTTACATTGAAATATTCAAAGGATCATAAAATTTTTAGCCATTATCAATTTTACATTGAAATATTAAGAGAGCATGACATGTTAGCTAAGTCTCGTCTAAAATGTAGTAAGCCTTCAATCATTTTTGTCTCAAGTTGAAACATTCAAAGGAACACAAAATTCTTATCACGGATCACTCATATTAGAAAATCCACTAGTTGAAATAATTGCTTCATTAAAGAAAGCACGACATTTTAGCTAAGTCTACTATAGAAATGTAATTAACCTTCAACCACCTTTTAGTCTCAAGTTGAAACATTCAAAGCATCACAAAATTCCTATCGCGTGTCACTCACATTAAACATGCAATTGAATATGCGTCTACATGTTGGCTTTAAAAGGTCTCATGTCTTATCTTAACAGCTGCAAGAAGATCAAAGCATCTCAGACCTAGCTGAACTTCAGCTATGGAATTTGTGTCATCTCAGCAATTCCTCTCCACCCTTCTCCTATTGCTAATCACTATAAAATAGTTGTCTTGGAACCTCAACTACAGTCCATGCAACTGGACTGGAATCACATGCAATGCTACAAGTCGAGGCCGACATGTGATCAGAGAGATTAATCTATCCGATATGGGTGTAGAAGCAACGCTGGATGCTCTCAACTTCTCAGCCTTGTCATCACTTGTCAATCTCAACCTCTCGTTCAACAACCTCAATGGAAGCATCTCTCCGGCCATAGGTGCCCTCTCCAGGCTCACCTCTCTTGATCTCTCTAGTAATAACTTCACAGGGATAATTCCATTCCAGATCAGCTCTCTGACAAAGCTCAACTCCTTAGACCTTAGTGAGAATCAAATAAGTGGCTCCATCCCTCCCTGGCTGAGTAATTTAACAAGGCTCAACTTCTTGTACCTATACCAGAACAACCTTTCAGGTTCCATCCCTCCCACTTTAGGAAATTTGATCCAGCTTGACACTTTGTACCTTTATTACAATAACATATCTGGATTAATTCCTCATGAAATAGGAAATCTAGTCAACTTAACAGATTTAAGAATTGGTAACAACCTTTTACATGGTCCAATCTCTCCTACTATAGGAAATTTGACTAAGCTTAACATCTTGCACCTTCATGAAAATCAGATCTCTGGATCAATTCCACATGAAATAGGAAATTTGGTAAGTTTGACAGATTTAAAAATCTATACCAACCATCTAGATGGACCAATCCCTCCTAGTATAGGAAATTTGACCAACCTTAACATCTTATACCTTTATAAAAATAACATTCTGGATTAATTCCTCATGAAATAGGAAATCTAGTCAGCTTAACAGATTTAAGAATTGGTACCAACCTTTTACATGGTCCAATCTCTCCTACTATAGGAAATTTGACTAAGCTTAACATCTTGCACCTTCATCAAAATCAGATCTTTGGATCAATTCCTCATGAAATAGGAAATCTGATAAGCTTGACAGATTTACAAATCTATACCAACCATCTAGATGGTCCAATCCCTCCTAGTATAGGAAATTTGACCAACCTTAACATCTTATACCTTTATATAAATAACATATCTGGATTAATTCCTCATGAAATAGGAAATCTAATCAGCTTAACAGATTTAAGAATTGGTACCAACCTTTTATATGGTCCAATCTCTCCTACTATAGGAAATTTGACTAAACTTAACATCTTACACCTTCATGAAAATCAGATCTTTGGATCAATTCCTCATGAAATAGGAAATCTAGTAAGCTTAACAGATCTAGAAATTTTTACCAACTACCTAGATGGTCGAATCCCTTATGAAATAGGAAATCTAGTCAGCTTGATCAAGTTAGATATTAGTACCAACAATATAGATGGTTCAATCCCTCATAGTATCGGAAATTTAACCAAGCTTATCTCTTTGTGCCTCTCTGAAAATCAGATTTCTGGCTCTATCCCTCCATCTTTGGTAAGTGCTTGTATATATTCCTTCCTTTTTTTCACTTGGGTTGAATCTTAACTTGGTAAAATATATTTTATACTAAATCACACCGTTATAATGCAAGATAAAAACGGTGCTTGTCAAAGCTCCTGTATTTTTATCAGTGGTATCCCTATGGAAAAATAGTGATAATAATAATAAGATAAAATAAATCTGTAAGAGGTATATGCACTCAAATAGCAGCATGTGACCTTGTAAATAAAAAGAAATAAAAAAAATGTTCTTGGTGATATTTTGTTAGCACTTAGGAGAATGTTTATTCATTCAAAATGTAATTTCAGAGTAATCTGTGATTCCATGCTGTTCCAAGGCACACCAAAATTTTAGCATACTTTGAATTCTTTTATGAAAAAGCATAAGAATAGAATTAGTTGCGATCCTTTAATTTTTAGAAAGACAAATAAAATAGGTCAATCAACTATATATATATATATATATATATATATATATATATATATATGGCTAACTCATTGTCTCCTCGTATATCCTGAGTTGTTCAATCACACCTGTTGAGGATCATGTGTTTAGTGGGAAGTAGATTGATTGGTATAAATGATTGCCCCAAATTTAACAGCTTAAATTGTTAAGTTAAATTGGGTTTTGACTTCTATATCAAGGCCTTTTCTTAATTTGCTTTAGACTCCTCATTCTACCCATGTAATGTCTGGACTAACTTTAAACCATATTTAGAAAAATGAATTGGTATTTCCCAAAAAAAAAAGTATTTGATAAACTGAAATATTCATAAAATTTTTATCTGGAATCAAATTAAGTAGAAGTCAACATAGGTCTCATTGTTTTTGATGTTGTCGAATAATTTAATTGACACTTCATATTTGTCACCATGCAGGTTGGAAATTGATCTCCCCTGTTGTAATGAGGGGCAAAGCCATCGATCACGAACAACTTGTGCAGAATGTTCAACCTAGCATCTGTATGATGTCTAGATTAGTCCAAAACATGTTATGTTCTAGTAGACTTCAGTCTCAACTTGGAATTATAAATTCATTGCCATATATGTAATGTATTTCATATTTCTCATATACATATATATTATAAATTTATTGCCATATATGTAATGTGTTTCTTATTTCTCTCTCTCTCTCTCTCTCTCTCTCACACACACACACACACACACCACACACACAATTTTCAAGTTTCATGTATTTATTCATATAGCATAAGAAGGGTGACAGAGACATCCTTATTCTACTCAAAGCCAAAGAAACTAGGGGAGTCATCTCGACTCCTTTCATCCAACATTTGCCTGTTGCTTGGTATATGGTAATTTTTCTCTGGATCTTCTGGTCTTCCTCTATGTTGGCTTTGTTGAAATTGCCTTTTTATATTAAATTAATCTTCTAATTTCCTTCTTGATGGCGCCAAGACACCTTCCTCGAACGTCGGGGATGACGGACGTCTCCTCCTCGAAGTCCTGCAAGAAAAGTCCCCGAGGACCGGTGGCGCCGGTGGGGACCCTCCGACGATCAAGTCAGTTGCTTGGGCTCAGACAAAGAACCGCTCCAGCGAAGAGGAGCTGAGGCGGTTAGAGTTTTTGCTGGGAGGAAGAAAGCTCAGAAAAACCAGAGTTCAGATCCCACTTACAGCGTGAGCATGTGCCTTTTATACGTGTCCGAATACCCCAACTTGCGGCTTTGGAAGATCTCCATCGTACCATTGCTGCGTGTGATACCATACGTGTCCGGCAGCTGTGTAGGCATTCAGTGCACGTCGCCGGTTGATATGACTGGGCACCATTGCCAGAGGTAGCGAGTCGTACGCCGTAGCGAGGCGTGGTGATGCACAGGGACATGCAACGCGCCAAACACCGTTATGAGGCATGGCCCTCCGTAACGGGGCACAATCACGGGAGTACCGAATGGTACGCCGTGGTAGGGCATGGTCATGCACAGGGGCATGCAACGCGCCAAACGTCGTTATGAGGCATGGCCCTCCGTAACGGGCACAATCACGGGAGTACCGAATGGTACGCCGTGGCAAGGCATGGCCATGCGCTGAAAATCATGTGTGAGCACCGTGCAACCTGATAGTTGCTATTTTCCTTGGAAGTCGAGCCGCATGCTAATCACCGATGACCCCACCCCCGACCCGAGGGGGTACCGGGGGTGGGGGAATGACAGTGCACCCCAAGATCGGTGGGGGACTCGGGGTTAAGAAATGATGACCCCACCCCCCGACCCCGAGGGGTACCGGGGGTGGGGAATGACAGTGCACCCCGAGACCGGTGGGGGACTCGGGTTAAGAAATGATGACCCCACCCCCCGACCCCGAGGGGTACCGGGGGTGGGGGAATGACACCCCGAGACCGGTGGGGACTCGGGGTTAAGAAATGATGACCCCACCCTCCGACCCCGAGGGGGTACCGGGGGTGGGGGAATGACAGTGCACCTCGAGACCGGTGGGGGACTCGGGGTTAAGAAATGATGACCCCACCCTCCGACCCCGAGGGGGTACCGGGGGTGGGGGAATGATAGTGCGCCCCGAGACCGGTGGGGGCCTCGGGGTTAAGAGATGATGATGACCCCACCCCCCGACCCCGAGGGGGTACCGGGGGTGGGGGAATGACAGTGCACCCCGAGACCGATGGGAGCCTCGGAGTTAAGAGATGATGACCCCACCCCCCGACCCCGAGGGGGTACCGGGGGTGGGGGAATGATAGTGCGCCCCGAGACCGGTGGGGGCCTCGGGGTTAAGAGATGATGACCCCACCCCCGACCCCGAGGGGTACCGGGGGTGGGGGAATGACAGTGCACCCCGAGACCGGTGGGGGCTCGGGTTAAGAGATGATGACCCCACCCCCCGACCCAGAGGGGGTACCGGGGTGGGGGAATGACAGTGCACCCCGAGACCGGTGGGGGCCTCGGGGTTAAGAGATGATGACCCCACCCCCCGACCCCGAGAGGGTACCGGGGGTGGAGAAATGACAGTAGCTGTCGTTACCTTTTCTGACGACGCTGGGATCAGTCATATTAGATGCCCCTCGCCCCTGGTGCGAAGCGGGTCCCACCGCTGAGGCTCAAGGGGTGTTCTCCACGTGGCTGATCCCTGTCCTCGTCTTTTATGCAGACAGTGCGGGGAATGTAAGGAGGCGGCCTTCCGTACACTGTGCCAGCCACGATCACCCTCGAGAATGAGGACTGGCTCTTCGTAGTCCATGTGAAAGGCGTATCATCATTTCTCTCATTACGGTGACATCAGCGAGGTCCCATCACTGGCTGGGGGCATGCCGCACCATGCGCTGGGGCGTTCCTCGAGGCAAACCGGCATATGGCAAGGAGCCGCGTGGCCGACGAGACATGGCGGGACATTTTGAAAACTCAATAAAGCTAGTGAGGGGGGTGGACTGATGCCACACCGCCTTTGCCATCGTCTTCTTCCTTGCTTGCTCTCCAGTTCCTCCTGCGACCTGCGAGCCCACGCCCGGTTTTCTTTGCCCACCCAGGTTAGCTTATCCTGTCTTATTCATGAGTTCCCCCTCCTGGACCTCGGAGGACGGTTCTGAGGACTGTCCTCCCTCTGTGAGGCGCCATATCTCTCCCACTCCTTCTCCCCCACTTGAGTGGTCCTCTGATCCGGAGGACCACGTCCCTTTGGCCCGGCGACAGGCCACCGGTGGAGCCCCATCGAGGGCCACCGGCTGAGGGCCGGGACCCTCCTCGAGGGCGGAGGAGTCCCCAGAGGGGACGGCCTCCTCAATGAAGCGGTCGGACCTGGAAAGGATTCGGGCCCGCTACAGAATCCCCCGGGAGATCGAATTATTCCCGCCAACCCCTGACGACCGGGTCATCTCCTCCCGACCCGATCGGGTAGCTCTCTACGAGATCTGTCTACAGGCAGGTCTCCGTCCCCCTTTTCATCCTTTTTTTGTCAACCTCCTCGACTTTTACTCCTTGACCCCCTCCCAGCTAGTTCCAAATTCTTGTCGTGTAATTAGTGCCTTCATCATTCTCTGTCACCGTCTAGGTATCACCCCTAGGATTAGCTTATTTCGCAACTTCTATTCCCTCTGAGCCCAAAAGGGGTGGTGGCTATTCCAGCCCCGACCCAATAGGGTTCTGAAGCTCTCCTGCCTTCATCGATCAAGGGGTGGAAACCCCGCTTCTTCTTCGCCAACGTCAATCAAGTCCGGCCCCGGTGGGGAGACCCCGACCTCTGAGGAAACGCCATGGCTATTCAGCCTGGAGACCGGGAGGCAATGGGGTTATTGCTGAACCCCCAATACACCTTGCTGCTATCGGAGGACAACTTGGAGTTGGCGGGCCTCGTCTCCCATCGGGGTAAGCCTTCTCCACACTTAGCCAGAAATTCTGCCCCTCTTCTTTTTTCTTTTTTTTTTTTTTTTTACTGTTCTGAAAACCTAACTTGTGTCATGCAGCAATGAAAATTCTGACTGCGAAATTGATAAGGGCCGCCAAGAAAAGGGCCCGAGAAGGGCCGTCCAGGGGCCAGCAGGCCCCAGCCCCAAAACGGCCGGTGGTCCGGGCCTCCCTCCCGACACCAGTCTCCCCACCCCGGCTCCGCCACACGTCCCAGTCGTGCCGGAGGTCGACCTTACGGCCGACACTCCACCGGAGGTGGGAGCGATAGCGGGAGCCACCGCCGAAGGGCCAGCAGCGGGGGCGCACGTGCCAACCGAAGAGCTCCCGGTCCCCGGGGAGCGACCCCACCAGACGCTGCCAGGGACTGGGCGAGGGACCATCCGGCCCCACGAGCCCACCCCTGAGGAGCCGCTTGGGAGTGGCTCGCACACAGAGCCAGGGACATCCAAAACGGCGGAGGGAGGTGAGGGCGCACCCAGGCCGCCCCGAGACTCCCTGGACGACGGCCATTGGGCCGAGCGGGTCCTGGGTCCAGTCTTTGATCCTAGGATCATTGAGGATCTCAGTCATCAGGGGGCGGGTGCATTCTTCCGGGACTCTTACGCCGCCGTGGTTAGGGTAAGCAATCTTTTCGTTTTTCCCCCTTTATTGTTCATACATATATATTTTGCTGACCTGGGCTTATGCGTGTAGATCGCGCACTCCCTGAGGGCTGCCAGGGAGGTAATCCAAGGGGGAAAGAACGTTCTGCGGGAGACGCAGAAGGAGATCGAGGAGGCCCAGTGCCGCACGGAAGCGGCAGAGAGGGCGCTGGAGGCGGTCAAGGACACCTGCGCGAGCGAGGTGAGGGCCGCCATGAGCCGGGCGGAGATGGAGGCCGACCGTACACGCGCAGTGCTTTCTCAGATGATGGAGGCTGTGAGTGCGGTCATGGCCAGAGATATGCATATCTCTGAGTTGACCTCAGCTCTCCAGGAGGCCAAGGATCGGGTGGGCGCGGCGGCGGAAGAAGCAAGAGTGGCAAGGGAGGAGACCTGCCGGTGCGAGGAGGAGATGAGCCGCGCTCGAGAGGAGATAAGCTGCGCTCAAGAGGCTGAAAGGATCGCGGTGGAGGCCCTCGCAGCGGAGAAAGCTCGGGCCGCCGGGCTCGTTGAGGAATACAAGGCGTCTGGGCGTTTCGCAGACGACCTGGCCGAAGCTTCGGCCGCTGTATTCCTTGATGGGTTCCAGCACACCAAGGAGAAGGTGGCCAGGGATTTGAATTTCCCCCGGGCCTTGGAGGTCGAATTGGAACAGTTGTCAGACCAGGCCCCTTCCGATGATGAGCCCGCACCGGCAGAGCCATGAGTTCGCGCCCGTGATTTTGCTTTTTCTTTTCTTGCTTTTGTAAGCCCGACTACGTCGGAGTTTTGTAGTCCTTAGTTAATGAAAATACTCTTCACAATGATCTCCGAATTGTTGTTGACTTCATCAATTGATATGTGGCCCCACGACTCTATTCATTCTGATAACTCCGGGGGACACCTCCCCACCAGCGCCACCCCGCCTTAGTCGCTTGAACCCTAGAGTTAAAGCTAGGTAGATTAAATTTTAGGAGCAGGGATGCCGTCGATCGGAGATTAGGCTGGTAGGCCCCCTCGGGGCCATAGGCGCAGAGCCTGTCAAGTATTGGACCTGGTGCCGGTCTGGCGCGCAACTTGATGCCTGTGGGACTTAGCTCTCATCTGACCGGCAGGGTATCGGGTCTTGACTGTGAAGAATCGTTGGTGCACCGCTCCGCCGGCGGTTAGCTGGGCTTTGTGCCTGGCTAGTGCAGGGCCTTGAGTGCCGACGGGGCGCCGGGCTTTTGTTGTTGAGAGCCAGTGGCATACTGCTTTGCCAGTGGTGCACTGGGCTTGGTGCCTGGCTAGTGCAGGGCTTTGAGTGCCGACGGGGCGTCAGGCTTTTGTTGTTAAGAGCAAGTGGCACACTGCTCTGCCAGTGGTACACTGGGCTTGGGGCCTGGCTAGTGCAGGGCTTTGAGTGCCGACGGGACGTCGGGCTTTTGTTGTTGAGAGCCAGTGGCACACTGCTCTGCCAGTGGTACACTGGGCTTGGTGCCTGGCTAGTGCAGGGCTTTGAGTGCCGACGGAGTGCCGGGCTTTTGTTGTTGAGAGCCAGTGGCACACTGCTCTGCCAGTGGTACATTGGGCTTGGTGCCTGACTAGTGCAGGGCTTTGAGTGCCGACGGGGAGCCGGGCTTTTGTTGTTGAGAGCCAGTGGCACACTGCTCTGCCAGTGGTACACTGGGCTTGGTGCCTGGCTAGTGCAGGGCTTTGAGTGCCGACGGGGTGCCGGGCTTTTGTTGTTGAGAGCCAATGGCACACTGCTCTGCCAGTGGTACACTGGGCTTGGTGCCTGGCTAGTGCAGGGCTTTGAGTGCCGACAGGGCGCCGGGCTTTGTTGTTGAGAGCCAGTGGCACACTGCTCTGCAAGTGGTACACTGGGCTTGGTGCCTGGCTAGTGCAGGGCTTTGAGTGCCGACGAGGCGCCGGGCTTTTGTTGTTGAGAGCCAGTGGCACACTGCTCTGCCAGTGGTACACTGGGCTTGGTGCCTGGCTAGTGCAGGGCTTTGAGTGCCGACGGGGCGTTGGGCTTTTGTTGTTGAGAGCCAGTGGCACACTGCTCTGCCAGTAGTACACTGGGCTTGGTGCCTGGCTAGTTCAGGGCTTTGAGTGCCGATGGGGCACCGGGCTTTTGTTGTTGAGAGCCAGTGGCACACTGCTCTGCCAGTGGTACACTGGGCTTGGTGCCTGGCTAGTGCAGGGCTTTGAGTGCCGACGGGGCACCGGGCTTTTGTTGTTGAGAGCCAGTGGCACACTGCTCTGCCAGTGGTACACTGGGCTTGGTGCCTGGCTAGTGCAGGGCTTTGAGTGCCGACGGGGCGCCGGGCTTTTGTTGTTGAGAGCCAGTGGCACACTGCTCTGCCAGTGGTACACTGGGCTTGGTTCCTGGCTAGTGCAGGGCTTTGAGTGCCGATGGGGCGCCGAGCTTTTGTTGTTGAGAGCCAGTGGCACACTGCTCTGCCAGTGGTACACTGGGCTTGGTGCCTGGCTAGTGCAGGGCTTTGAGTGCCGATGGGGCGCCGGGCTTTTGTTGTTGAGAGCCAGTGGCACACTGCTCTGCCAGTGGTACACTAGGCTTGGTGCCTGGCTAGTGCAGGGCTTTGAGTGCCGACGGGGCATCGGGCTTTTGTTGTTGAGAGCCAGTGGCATACTGCTCTGCCAGTGGTACACTGGGCTTGGTGCCTGGCTAGTGCAGGGCTTTGAGTGCCGATGGAGCGCCGGGCTTTTGTTGTTGAGAGCCAGTGGCACACTGCTCTGCCAGTGGTACACTGGGCTTGGTGCCTGGCTAGTGCAGGGCTTTGAGTGCCGATAGGGCACCGGGATTTTGTTGTTGAGAGCCAGTGGCACACTGCTCTGCCAGTGGTACACTGGGCTTGGTGCCTGGCTAGTGCAGGGCTTTGAGTGCCGACGGGGCGCCGAGCTTTTGTTGTTGAAAGCTAGTGGCACACTGCTCTGCCAGTGGTACACTGGGCTTGGTGCCTGGCTAGTGCAGGGCTTTGAGTGCCGACAGGACGCCGGGCTTTTGTTGTTGAGAGCCAGTGGCACACTGCTCTGCCAGTGGTACACTGGGCTTGGTGCCTGGCTAGTGCAGGGCTTGAGTGCCGACGGGGCGCCTGGCTTTTGTTGTTGAGAGCCAGTGGCACACTGCTCTGCCAGTGGTACACTGGGCTTGGTGCCTGGCTAGTGCAGGGCTTTGAGTGCCGACGGGGCACCGGGCTTTTGTTGTTGAGAGCCAGTGGCACACTGCTCTGCCAGTGGTACACTGGGCTTGGTGCCTGGCTAGTGCAGGGCTTTGAGTGCCGACGGGGCGCTGGGCTTTTGTTGTTGAGAGCCAGTGGCACACTGCTCTGCCAGTGGTACACTGGGCTTGGTGCCTGGCTAGTGCAGGGCTTTGAGTGCCGACGGGGCGCCGGGCTTTTGTTGTTGAGAGCCAGTGGCACACTGCTCTGCCAGTGGTACACTTGGCTTGGTGCCTGGCTAGTGCAGGGCTTTGAGTGCCGACGGGGCGCCGGGCTTTTGTTGTTGAGAGCCAGTGGCACACTGCTCTGCCAGTGGTACACTGGGCTTGGTGCCTGGCTAGTGCAGGGCTTTCAGTGCCGATGGGGCGCCGGGCTTTTGTTGTTGAGAGCCAGTGGCACACTGCTCTGCCAGTGGTACACTGGGCTTGGTGCCTGGCTAGTGCAGGGCTTTGAGTGCCGATGGGGCGCCGGGCTTTTGTTGTTGAGAGCCAGTGGCACACTGCTCTGCCAGTGGTACACTGGGCTTGGTGCCTGGCTAGTGCAGGGCTTTGAGTGCCGACGGGGCGCCGGGCTTTTGTTGTTGAGAGCCAGTGGCACACTGCTCTGCCAGTGGTACACTGGGCTTGGTGCCTGGCTAGTGCAGGGCTTTGAGTGCCGATGGGGCGCCGGCTTTTGTTGTTGAGAGCCAGTGGCACACTGCTCTGCCAGTGGTACACTGGGCTTGGTGCCTGGCTAGTGCAGGGCTTTGAGTGCCGACGGGGCACCGGGCTTTTGTTGTTTAGAGCCAGTGGCACACTGCTCTGCCAGTGGTACACTGGGCTTGGTGCCTGGCTAGTGCAGGGCTTTGAGTGCCGACGGGGCGCCGAGCTTTTGTTGTTGAGAGCCAGTGGCACACTGCTCTGCCAGTGGTACACTGGGCTTGGTGCCTGGCTAGTGCAGGGCTTTGAGTGCCGATGGGGCGCCGGGCTTTTGTTGTTGAGAGCCAGTGGCACACTGCTCTACCAGTGGTACACTGGGCTTGGTGCCTGCTAGTGCAGGGCTTTGAGTGCCGACGGGGGCGGGCTTTTGTTGTTGAGAGCAAGTGGCACACTGCTCTGCCAGTGGTACACTGGGCTTGGTGCCTGGCTAGTGCAGGGCTTTGAGTGCCGACGGGGTGCCGGGCTTTTGTTGTTGAGAGCCAATGGCACACTGCTCTGCCAGTGGTACACTGGCTTGGTGCCTGGCTAGTGCAGGGCTTTGAGTGCCGACAGGACGCCGGGCTTTTGTTGTTGAGAGCCAGTGGCACACTGCTCTGCCAATGGTACACTGGGCTTGGTGCCTGGCTAGTGCAGGGCTTTGAGTGCCGACGGGGCGCCGGGCTTTTATTGTTGAGAGCCAATGGCACACTGCTCTGCCAGTGGTACACTGGGCTTGGTGCCTGGCTAGTGCAGGGCTTTGAGTGCCGACGAGGCACCGGGCTTTTGTTGTTGAGAGCCAGTGGCACACTGCTCTGCCAGTGGTACACTGGGCTTGGTGCCTGGCTAGTGCAGGGCTTTGAGTTCCGACGGGGCGCCGGGCTTTTGTTTTGAGAGCCAGTGGCACACTGCTCTGCCAGTGGTACACTGGGCTTGGTGTGAAGATTTAGATAGTGATAATACCAGCAGAGGTTATCCACATTCCACGTCCTAGGGAATGGTGTCCCATCGAGTTCTTCAATTTTGTAAGCCCCGTGGCGCAGCGTCTCGGTGATCCGGTAAGGTCCCTCCCAGTTAGGGGCTAGCTTGCCTCCCTCAGTTGGCTTTGAGACCTCAGCCCGTCGAAGGACTAGATCTCCTGGTAGGAACGTCCGGGGGCGCACGCGTGCGTTGTAGTATTTCGCAGCCCGTTGCCGGTAAGCTACCATTCGAAGCCGCGCTCTGTCCCGCACTTCCTCCACCAGGTCGAGGTTGGCTCGCAGTTGGTCAGGGTTAACTTCTTCACTATAAGCCTCCACCCGGGGGCTGGGTGCTCCGATCTCCACAGGGATAACAGCCTCAGAGCCAAAGACTAGGATGAACGGCGTTTCACCAGTGGGGGCTCGAGGCGTTGTATGATAGGCCCATAGCACGTTGGGGAGCTCCTCCGCCCATCGTCCCTTGCAGCCATCCAGTCGAGACTTCAGTCCCTGGAGGATGATTCGGTTGATCACTTCAGCTGCCCCGTTGGTTGAGGATGCCCGACGGAAGTGAACCTCTGACAGATACCCAGCTCGGAGCAGAACTCCCGGAAAGGCGCATTGTCAAACTGCCGTCCATTATCAGTGACTAGTGTGCGCGGCAGCCCAAACCGACATATGATTGACTTCCAGAAGAAAGATCTCACTTTGCTCTCGGTAATCTTGGCCAGAGCCTCAGCTTCAACCTACTTGGTGAAGTGGTCCACCGCCACCAAGAGGAACTTCCGCTGCCCGGAAGCCGGGGGAAATGGACCCAAGATATCCATGCCCCACTGGGCAAAGGGCCAAGGCGCCACCAGGGGGTCAGGTGAGATGTCGGCTGTTGCTAGATATTGGCATGACGTTGGCAGCTATCACACTTCTTGACAAGCTCGGCCGCGTCCTCCTTCATTGTCAGCCAAAAGTACCCTTGGCGCAGGGCCTTGTAAGCTAGGGCTCTGCCCCCCAGATGACTCCTGCATATGCCTTCGTGGATCTCCCTGAGGATATAATCTGATTCAGTTGGCCCCACACACCTGAGGACCGGGTACGAGAAAGATTTCCGATAAAGCTTCCCGTCCATCATCAAGAATCTCGGGGCCCTTCGTTTGAGCAGCTTGGCCTCAGCGGGGTCCTCCGGGAGAGTGCCATCAGTCAAGTACCGGATGTAGGCGTCCATCCAGGAGGGCTCCTGCTCCACCGGCAGCACTTCATCCGCGGCCTCAATGCTTGGGACTTGTTGGTGCTCCACGTATGTTCTTCCGAACGTCCCGTCGACCGAAATGGCCAAACGGGACAGCGCATCAGCCCTGGCATTCTCCGCCTTGGGGATATAGCTGACACGGAAATAAGAAAAATGAGACGCCTGGGACTGCACCTTGCTCAAGTAGCGGGACATGGTGGGGTCCCTAGCTTCGTACTCCCCGGCGACTTGTCTAGAAATGAGTTGAGAGTCCGTGAAGGCCCTCAAGCGCCCCGCGCCCAGCTCCTCGGCTAGTCTCATCCCCGCCAGCAGGGCTTCGTACTCCGCCTGATTATTGATCGCCAGGAACTGGAATCTGAGAGCATACTCCACCATGCCTCCCTCCGGGCTAGCGAGAATGAGTCCGGCTCCGCTCCCTTGAGAGTTTGCCGCTCCATCTACATGCAGGATCCAGTCCTCCGCCTCTCTAGATGAGGGAGAGTCCCTAGGCTCCTCCGGTCGCGCCTCCTCCACGTCCTTCTCGGTCCAGGAGCACTCGACTAGGAAATCCACCAACACTTGGGACTTCATGGCTGATCTTGGCCGGATGGATAGGTCGAACTCGCTTAGCTTGATGGCCCATTTAGCCAGCCGGCCGGAGGTGTCGGGGCGAGACAGGATAGCTCGCAGGGGCTGGTCCGGGAGCACCACGATGCGATGGGCTTGAAAGTAAGGCCGAAGGCGCTGAGTAGAGACCACCAAGGCGAAAATAATCTTCTCAGTTTTTGAATACCTGGTCTCAGCGTCATGGAGTACCTTGCTGGTATAATAGATTGGCTTCTGGGCTCCGTCGGTACCCATGCGCACAAGCACGGAGCTAACAGCCTTGGGGAAGCGGCCAGATATAAAAAGAGCTCTCTCTCCATTTTCAGGCTTGGACAGTAGCGGAGGAGTGGAGAGAAACTGCTTCAACTCTTCAAAGGAGCCCTGACACTCTTTCGTCCACTCGAAGCCGTTAATCTTGCGCAGCGCCTTGAAAAAAGGTAGGCACCTCTCCGCCGACCTAGACATGAAACGACTCAAGGCCACCACCCTCCCCGTCAGGCGCTGCACCTCCTTCTTGCTGACCGGAGGCCGCATCTCCAGGATGGCTCTGATCTTGTCGGGGTTGGCCTCGATCCCGCGCTGGGTCACCATGAAACCCAGGAACTTGCCAGCCGCTACTCCGAAGGTGCATTTGTGGGGGTTGAGCTTCATCCGGTACCGGCGCAGATTGTTGAAAGTCTCCTCGAGGTCTGCTACATGGTCTTCTGTGTTGGTGCTCTTGGTCAGCATGTCATCCACATATACCTCATGTTGCGCCCCAGCTGATCCTCAAAAACCTTGTTCATTAATCTTTGGTAAGTAGCCCCGGCATTTTTCAGTCCAAAGGGCATCACCCTGTAACAGTAGATCCCCTTTTCGTGACAAAGGAGGTTGCTTCTTCATCTGCTGAGCTCATCTTGATTTGATTATACCCCGAGAACGCATCCATGAAACTGAGCGTCCCATGCCCGGAGGTGGCGTCTACCAACTGGTCGATTCGGGGGAGCGGGAAGCTGTCCTTGGGACACGCCTTATTGAGGTCGGTGAAATCCACACACATTCTCCAGCTTCCACTGGCCTTACGAACCATCACGACGTTTGCCAACCAGTCGGGGTAGCGCACCTCGCGGACGTGGCCAGCCGCCAACAGCTTCCGCACCTCCTCGTCAACAGCCTTCTGCCGGTCCGGGGCAAAACTCCTTTTCTTCTGCCTGACGGGCCGGCACTCCGGTCGAATGTTGAGCTGATGTGTAATCACCTCCTTCGAAATCCTGGGCATGTCGGACGCTGACCATGCGAAGACATCGGAGTTGACCCGCAGAAAGGTAAGGAGCCGGTCACGAGCTTCGTCCGAAAGTAAGGCTCCAACTCGAACCGTCCGCATGGGGTCCTCCCCGAGGGGGAAAGTGAGCAGCCGCTCGGCTGGTTCCCCACTCCTCTCCAAGTCTCGTGGGTCAAGGGCCTCGGGTGTTGGTGCAGATGGCGGTGCAGGCGCTGCCTCCTGGGGACTGGGGGCCAAGTGATAGCAGAGCGCCAGCAGCCCTGCTCTCCTCGGATCTCACCGATCCCTCTGGTGGTTGGGAACCTCACCAGGAGCCGCTTGGTGGATATGACGGCATCCAAGAGCTTGAGCCCGGGCCTCCAAGAATCGCGTTGTACGCCAGGGGCACACGGACTACCAAAAATTTTATAAGGACAGTGCTTTGGCACGGAGCCGTTCCAGCCGTTACGGGAAGAGTAATTTCCCCTCGACCCTCACAGAATCTCCTGTGAATCCCATCAAAGGCGTGACGACAGGTTGAAGTAGATCATGCGACAGATTCATGCGAACAAAGGCATCGTAGTTCAAAACATCTACGGAGCTTCCACTGTCGACTAGGATTTGTTTACAGGATGTTTAGCAATCGTCATGGATACGACGACGCTATCATCATCTTTATTTACAACCCCCTCCAAATCCTTTTCGAAAAAAGGAATTACAGCTTCTACTCCTCCCTCTCCCCTTGGTTTCTTCGACGGGCCTCCTGCCCCCCAGGAAATCATCGCCACTGTCTTCTCCGTCGGGGTGTTATCAATTACCGGCGGTGCAGGCGCTGAGGGCCAGGAGCTCCCGGGTTGTTCCTTTGGACAAACTTCCTCAGATGGCCTTGTTGAATGAGGTCTTCAATGGCTTTCTTCAGCTGCCGGCAGTCGTCGGTGTTGTGGCCATGGTCCCGGTGGTAGCGGCAGTAGAGATTTTTGTTCCGGGGAATCTTCGGGTTGATGGGAGGAGGGCGTTGCAGATAGGGCTCCCCTTCGATCTCGAGCAGGATCTGAGATATCGGGGCAAGCAGCGGAGTGTAAGGCCCGTCTCTCGGTGCAGGAGGTTGAGGACGGTGGTCTGGTCGGCGAGGAGGCTCGGGCCTCCTGGGGCGGGCTTCGGCAGGTTCTGGCTGGGTTGGCTTCCTGGGTATGCTCCCGCCAGCCTCACGCCGGAAAAGTCAGCTTCGTCTGCCCGGATGTACTTCTGGGCGCGATCAAAAGTTCGGAGTAGGAGCCCGGCGGCTTTTTGTCAAGAGAGTATGCGAAGCGAGAAGGGCGGAGCCCCGCTTCAGAGCCAAGGTAGCCACCGAGTCTTCCAAGTTGTAGACCTCCAGGGCGGCTTCTTTAAACCGGGCGAC
>UESW01002133.1:138358-217547 GCA_900491605.1 Calamus simplicifolius | reverse complement strand
CGGCTGTAATAAACGTGCATGCAGTGCTCCGCTGCACTCGTCTAGCCTCGGAATTGTGCACGTCCCCCCCTGGAACACACATGCTTTGCACCATTTGCTGCACGTGCCCGACTGATGGATATGTGTGCCGCATCACCTGGTTGCGCACCCCCGGTTGCTGAAAATGCATGCCCCTTGGCTGCACATGTCCGAATCTCAGCAACTCATCCATTTGCTTCCTTGGCTCCTTCAACTCGTTAGGAACCTTTTGACAAGTGCTTGCTTAGGTGGCAAGGTCCCCGGCATCAACTCAACCTAATAGCCAATGCTTCTTCTTGGAACCTCAACATCATCCTCCACCTTTTCACTGCTGCAACACAAGTTTCTTCTTCTCTTTTTAGCCCCTTGTTGGCTTGCTTAGCTGAAACCATCAATCCTTTCTCACTTGGATCAGAACTTTCAGCTCTTACAAAATATGAAGACCCTTCATCTCCTACCAACACGCCTTTCAAATGAGGAGTGGAATGAAACCTTTGCATGGATGAAAAACTCCATTCCCAAAATCAGATCAAAGTCATCTAAGGGAACAATCATCAAATTGCAAGACTTCTTCCAACTGCCCACTTCCAAGACCACGTTGGCACAACCATGGACCGGCATAACTCCCGAATTCACAGCTTTTACCTTGCTGGAATTCTGCACCACCTTGAGCTTCAACCTCTCCGCTTCCCTTTGAGACATGAAGTTGTGGTAGCACCCGAATCCATCATGGCTCTAACACATGCACTATTGATCTTGACACTCACATACATCAAATCAGCAAAGTCCTTAGGCACCTTCTCCATCTTGGCTCCAATAGCATTCACCAATTGAAGTGGGTTCACCCTTGATGTAGATTCCTCCTCTACCTTGCTTTCCTCCTTTTGTGAGACTAAGACATTCAACACCTGCCTTTTTGGACAATTTCTTGCTCGATGAGCTTCACCACAAATGAAGCAACCCCATGAGTTCTTCTTTCCTTGAAAAAAAGCTGTGGTTCCACCTTTCCACCATCATCTTCCTCTTTTTCTTGCCCATTGCACCTTTCTTTTCCACTTCTGATCCCTGGTTATTTTCCCCTCAACCAGCTTGCCTTCTCCTTTTGACCTCCATCCAAATGTAGATTCCGAAAATCAATAAGAGCTTCAGCCGCTGCAATGGCTGATGGCAAATCTTTGACTCCTTGATGCCTTAATTCTGTTTGAGCCCAAGGCTGCAAACCAGAAATAAAGTTGAATAGCTTATCTTCTTCACTCATATTGGTGATGTCCAGCATTAGGGAACTAAACTCTTTCACATATTCCCTTGTAGTACCAGTTTGCCTCAACTTCTTCAAGGAATCCCTTGCAATCCAAGCTACATTGCAAGGTAAGAACTGCTCCCTGAGTTCTCTTTTCAGCTGCTCCCAAGATTCAATCTTAGGCCTACCCGAGCTCAAATCATCTAACACCCGGGTTCTCCACCAAAGTTTAGCATCATCTCCAAGATACATCGTTGCAAGATTGACTTGATTCATCTCAGGAATTCCCATGGCTTTGAAATAATTTTCCAGATCCCATATGAAGTTTCTAACTCTTTGGCATCCCGATTCCCATTGAAAACCTTTGGATCAGGAACCTTCACTTTGGACGACTGATCTGAATTAGATGAAGATAGCCCAGCCCCATTGACCAGGCCTTCCTTAGCAACTTCACCTCATCTTCCAGCCCTTGAATCCTCTCCAAAATGCCAGATATGTTCTCAGATTGCTCAGCCCGTTGATGGTCACTGCGCACCACCAAGTCTCGGACTAGTTCTTCTTGGGCAGCATGCATTCCTTCCAGCTTCTCCTGATGAACAGCCACCATGGTAACAAGGTCCAGTACCCCGTCTCCATCTGGTTTCCCAACAATCTCCTCAAGTCTAGCAACTCTCTCGGCAATTGTCATGGCTGCACCGTTAAAAGCTCCCAGCAAACCAGATTTCTGGTTTCTTGAATTCAGGTTTCAAACGTTCCTTCAAGACTTCACAACCTCCAAAAATCTTCCAAGAAAACCTCCAAGAAACCGTCCACTTCCTTCTCCAAATCCAGATATTCAATCAGCAATCAATCCTTTGCCCAAATAGACACCACACGGCCTCCTTCTGGGACTGACTTCAAAGCAATTCTGGGACCGAGTCCAGAAACTCAGAATCACCTGGACTCCCTGCCAGCTCCTTGATTCTCTCAGTCAACACAATGCAAACCAAAACTCCAGCAACACCAAGCTCCAAGAAAACTCAGAACTCTATTCTAGTAGTTTTGAACCCAGAGTCAAACCCCTTTTGCTTCCGGATTTGATAGCATACACCGGTATTGATCAAACAACAATCCAGTCCAAACACTTTCCAGAAATTTCAGATTTAACCAATATGAAATGCAAAGAACTCAAGCAATTCAAATCTGATTCCAGCTCTCGCCAACAATCAACAAAGAACTTGGTGGGGAAGATGGACTCACTCACTGATTTCAATCAGAAACACCTCCAAAAAGCTTCAGCCGTCCAGCTTGCTTCCAGCCAGCTGAATACCATCAAGAACTCTCAATCCAGCAGCCTAGATTGAAGTTCTTGCTACCGGCACCTTCCAGATCGGTTCCACACCCAAGAACAACGATCAAAGCTCTGGTTCTTCACCAACTTTCATCCAGAAATGCTCCAAGAACCTTCAGCTACTCAAATTGCTCCCAGCTGTCTGAATTGCAATCAAGAATTCCAACCCTGCAACCCGGATGAAGTCTCTTGATACCAGCACCTTCCAAATCGTCCTAGGCCTCAAAAGCACCGCTCAAGGGTTCCCTTCTCCATCAGCCTCGATCTGGAACTCCTCCAAGAACTCCCAGCTAGATCAAAACCACCCAGCCGAGTGATTCTTGGCTGGTTCTTGGCTGCATCTGAACCAGAACTTAGGAATCACCCAATGAAACAACCAGGCTCTGATACCACTATCACACCCCTAGAATTCACAGTGGATATCTCCCACTTTCTTTCTTAAAGTGGTCTTCCAAAGGTGTGCGGCGCTAAGGCTGCACCCGCCTTAGCCAGCCTTCCATCCAGCAGTGATTCCAATCCTCTTCGAGCCACGTCCAAGAACCTCTATTTCTGGATCTAGGATCAGCTCTTTTAGAGATCTTCTTGCTAGTTAGCTGGGTTGCGCTCACCCAGCTTTCTTCCCAAGGTTCAGCCTCCATGCACACACCTTCAAGGCTTACAATGGAATGGGAAAAGACTTTCATTCCAACACTTGGATTACAGCTACCTTCCTCCAAGAAGGCACACGACTCCCTCAAGAATCCCACCCGGATCCTCTCCACAAGAATCGCCTCTCTTACCTTTCTGAATGATTGCCTCCCTCCCCTTTACATCCAAGCCGCCCCCCCATATATAATGGATTCCGAGACTTCAATTGGACTGTACACATGTACACAGTTCAGCCTCACATGCTTTAGCTCACACGCCTAGCACCATCTCACTAAACCTCATCTAACTTAGGCTATCAAACCCTCTTTGACTGTTTGCAACCAGCCACTATGTTAGATTACATGTGCTTTGCTAATCACTTCAGCTATGCGCATAGTCCTGCGCATGCCTAGCTTGCGCGCTGCTCCGGCGCAAGCTAGCGTCCGCCCGATCCTACACTTTCGTCTCGATCCGTCTCGCTCCGCACCGCTCACTCGTCAACATGCCCGCACGCACCGTACAGTGTCCCGCTCACCGCATCACCTCTGCACTTGCGCCCAGCACATATCACGTTCAGTCTTGCGTGCGCCCATGCCTGTCGCGTCCGACCTGCGCACTCGCTCGCCTGGCCCGCTCGCCTGTGCTGTGCCCGGTCTGGGTCACGAACCTCAACTCAACCATGCACGCTCACTGCACACGTGCTACCCAGTCCTGCTCATGCCTTGCCGACCCCGACACTCGCCCCATTCGGCCTTGGGCTCATCTTAGTAGCGGCTCACCTCGACCTCGGCATCGGCAACAGCCCACCTCGGTCTTGGTGTCGGTCTTGGCATCGGCGTCGGCCTTGGCAACGGCGTCAGCTTCGGCATCGGCCTCGGCCTATCTCCACCGCGGCCAATCTCATATGCACTCGGCCCTGCGGATGCGCGCACAAGCGCGATGTCAGGGTGGTGACACCAGCTCTCCTTAGCCATGTAGGCTCTTCGGAAGGCCTCCATCGTCCGACTCCCCTCTGGCTTCGGTACACGACTCCAAGAAGCTGGCTGAGCCTTCTCCGAAGATGGCTTTCGAGTCCAGTTGGAGACTCGACCTCGGCTCTTGCTCCCTTGGCCATGCTTTCCCGCATGCTCCCGAGCTCCCCTCATCGCCCTCCGTGCCCGTTGACTCCCAAGTCCAGCGTCGTCACGGCCGTCCCCGACCGACTCCGAGTCTTCTCCATACTGCTTCCCCATCGTCCCACGCTAGCGCCTTCTGTCGACTCCAGCCTTCCCTTCCACGACTGCTGCATGCGGCCACTTCGGTCCCTCCTTGCATGGAGGGGGACGTTCATGATACCATGGCACAAGGGATCGGGAGGCTAGGCAGAGACTCCCAGCTCCTCTCATCCTGGCTGCCGACACCGACTTTGGCTTCCGTCGACCGACTCCCGAGTCCGAGCTCCCCTCGGCACTTGACTTTTCCCTCGACCTGATACGGCTACAGTCTCGGCACTCGGCTGTTTCCTTCGGCCTCGTACGGCCTCAGCACTCGGCTGCCCCTCGACCTCGGACCTGCTCAGCCTCGGACCTGCAGCCGCCCGAGCTTCCACTCAGCTCCACCACCTTTTCTCTCTCCCAATCGTTTATCACCAAGAAGCTCCTAGCACTGGCTCCCTTCTCCCACGGAGGTCTCCTCGGCCTCGGAGTCTCCCCTCGGCCTCAGACGTGCTCGGCCTCGAACTTCCCCCTCAGCCCTAGGACATCCCCCTCGGCCTCGGACTTCTCCCTCGGCCTCTGACATGCTCGGCCTCGGCTCCACAGCATTCGGTGATGGCCTCTCCCTCGGCCTCGAACCTGCAGCCGCCCGAGCCCTCCTCGACCTCACCTCCGAACAGCCTTAGCTGGTAGGATGGGCCAACGTACTCCAAATGCATTGTCCACATGAACGGGAGTGGATCCATTCTCATCCCGTCTTCATGCAGTCACCTCCCAGTGGCACAGCTTCTCTTTCCCTGTAGGCCCCGTCGGCCTCGGTTCGGATCCTACAGCCCCCTTGGCCTCGCCATGAGCAGTACCATGCACATAATCAGTGCCTTGCACGTGAATAGTGCCATGCAAGCACTCTATAATCAATGCTCTATGAGGAACAACTGGCTTCAACTCTAAACTTCATCCTCCGCCCCAACGGCTGCACCTTGGGACCCACGTGACTAACTTAATTTATCACCCATCACTGTCTGCGCAGGACAACCAAAAAGGTGACGTAGGGGACACGTCCGGCAAGCGCCGTAACGGTCGGCATGCCCTGCAGCAGCCTGCGACAGTTGTCCAAACCAAAATAGCACTTGCCAACCAGCTTGCAGCCACCTACTCTGACGGGACATGGCCTGCAGCCTGACATGTCATATGGAGGTAAACTCCACTATTGCTGCCATCAATTAATGCTCTGACAAGTGATTATGCCCAAAAACTAGCAGACTCTAAGCATCTATAAAAGGGTAAGAGGGACCCCGACGAGGTAACTCCAAGAATAAACTCATTACACCCTTAAACGCTCATTCTTGCTCACATAGAGCACGGCTCTAAGCCTCTCTCTCTTCCTCTTTCGAGCTTCCTCAAGCTCACGATTGTTGCCCAGAGCACTGACTTAAGTGTCGGAGGGTCTTCGTCGGAATCTTCGGCCCCCGGGACTTGTTTGCAGGCCCACAGGCACAAGAAGCTCGCCGAAGGATTCCGAGCTCACTGGAGGAGGCAGTCGGGCACTCGCGGACGTCTGAGGATGGTGATTTGGTGTCAACAGAACCCATAGACAAGGTGCAACTTGTTCCAAGATAGGCACCCCTGATATCCATGTCCCAACTGAGGGTAAATGTTGAAATTATAATCAAAACTAGATTGGTGGCTATAATGTTTCATCCAATGAACAGAAATGTGCATCTTAACTAAGGCTGAACTTAACATCCTGTGCCATCTACTAAACTTTGTGTTATATATCGATAAACAATTATGAGTTGAGAAGGAAAGGGATCATTGCTTCGTGCAATGGTAAAGGCTCACAAGTGCAATAGTGCAAGTTCAAGTCCTAAGGCAAACACTTTATGCAAACAACAAAGAAAAAGTAATTTTACCAATGTTAGGTCTATCCACAATTTTCTTCTCGATCCTGGATTGTTAGGACCATAATTGTTTAGGGTGGGTGGCGCATGAACAATACAACCTATCCTGACTGATCTTTCATCTTTCACTTAACTCTCCTTTCACTTTTAATCTAAAGCCTTTATCTACAATATAAAAAAATTTGGCCATAATAGCAGGAGTAAATATGAATGGACACTCTCCACAAAATAACTCAGTAAGATTGAAATTTTATATGTGTTGACGCCGAGTCACTTTCTTCAAAACGCCGGGGAAACGGATGTCCTCCTCCTCGTTGGGCTCCTGCAAGAAAAGTTTCTGAAGACCGGATGCTTCGGGGGACCCTCCGACGTTCAAGTTAGTCACTCGGGAACAGACGAGAACTGACTAGCAGATGGAAGCTAGAAAGTTAGGGTTTAACTAGTAAGAAGAAGCTAGAAAAATCAGAGTTCTTGGATCCTTGCTTACAGTGAGAGTGTGCGCTTTTATACCTGTTCGAAGATATACCTTTTTGTTCCAGAAGATTGCTGATTTCAAGGCACCTCATTCAATAATGGACAAAAAGATGAGGCTGATAGTGAAAGATCGTATTGTCACTGTGCACGTTGGAGGTGTCCTGCGTCACCTGTCAGTACGGTCTCACAGGTGTCTGGCATCCATGGTTATACCTAGGGCGCGCCGCTGCCGGATGTGACCGCGCACAGTTGTAGGCGGGTGGTGGATCCTACGCTGTAATGGGGTATGGTCATGCACAGTGATAGACACGCGATTGACCATACGCCGTTATGAGGTATGGCCACACACTGCTACGGATGTGTAGCGGACCACGCGGGCATGCTAGGTGGCCGAGGCTATAGGCTACTGGGCTCAAGGGCCAGACCATGTATCAGGCACTATTTATGTAGCCCGAGACCGAGGGGTCTCGGGGGTTGAGATACTGATCATGGGGCCCGGGAGCTGTGGCTCGAGGCGAGGCTGAAACTCGAAGCCAGGCACTGCTCATGTAGCCCGAGACCGAGGGGTCTCGGGGGTTGAGATACTGTTCATGGGGCTTGGGAGCTGTGGCTCGAGGCTGAGGCTGAAACTCGAAGCCGGCACTATTCATGTAGCCCGAGACCGAGGGGTCTCGGGGTTGAGATACTGTTTATAGGGCCCGGGAGCTATGGCTCGAGGCTGAGACTGGAACTCGAAGCCGGGCACTGTTCATGTAGCCCGAGACCGAGGGTCTTGAGGGTTGAGATACTGTTCATAGGGCCCGAGAGCTGTGGCTCGAGGCTGAGGCTAAAACTCGAAGCCGGGCACTGTTCATGTAGCCCGAGACCGAGGGGGTCTCGGGGGTTGAGATACTGTTCATAGGGCCCGGGAGCTGTGGCTCAAGGCTGAGACTGGAACTCGAAGCCAGGCACTGTTCATGTAGCCCGAGACTGAGGGGGTCTCGAGGGTTGAGATACTGTTCATAGGGCCCTAGAGCTGTGGCTCGAGGCTGAGACTAGAACTCGAAGCCGGGCACTGTTCATGCAGCCCGAGACCGAGGGGGTCTCGGGGGTTGAGATACTGTTCATAGGGCCCAGGAGCTGTGGCTCGAGGCTGAGGCTAGAACTTGAAACCGAGCACTGTTCATGTAGCCCGAGACCGAGGGGGTTTCGGGGGTTGAGATACTATTCATAGGATACCGATGGGGGCTCAGGAGGCCGAGAGGCCTCCGTCAACCGCTGTTACCGTTTATTCTGACGGCATTAGATCAGACATATCAATATGCAAATTTTCTACTGAAATAGAGAAGATTGATGTCGGTTATTGCAGGGCATATGGTTAGGAACTACCTAGAACAATGGTTATCAAGTACATGCAAGCGATGCCAAAGAATGGGACACATGATTTGACATGGGACATGTTGAGAGGTAAAATCACTGTTGCATGAATAATTGTGCAAGGGGCTAGGATCAACCCTGACTCCCACATGCTAAACAATACCCGCTAGAGATAAGTCAGCCTCAGCAAATCGGGGCGCCTTAGCCCCCACTGAGCCAAGGATTCCTAAGGCGCGGATCACATCTTTCGGCCTCAGCCGAGCTATATCGTCCTCGGCCTCAGCCAGCTATAGCCATATCGTCCCTCTCGGGCCGAGCTATAGCTCGAGCTATATCGTCTCTCTCGGCCCCGTCGAGCTATCCGACTGTGCCTCGTCAGCCGAGTCATTATTATGCCCCGGCTAGACCCGGGCACTCAAGAACCTCTGGAATTTGGCGCGGGAGAGTTCAAATTCGTAAGATTCCAAACAGAAATCATATCCGAGAGTGGCCTAGGACCCGCGAGTGTGGTCTAGAGCCTGGAGCCTATATACTCGCCAAATCTCGAGACATCAACCAGCTCTCCCAGTCGTCGATCCCTAACCAACAAGATGCGAATCTTACTGACCTCATAACAAACTGAATTCAAATCTAACGACTTTTGGACCCACGATGCCCCCAGAGAATCAGGTGATCCTCTATAAATAGAGTCATCTACCGACTCCTCAAGTATGCGCACTTGCTCACTGGCACACTCTCCTTCTGCCTTGGCTTCCCCCATTAGCACTCTGCTCAGAGCTCTCGGAAGGCCACCCTTGGAGAGACTCTTCAGCAAGAGCCTTCTCCTCTTGTTTGTTGATTTCCGATCCCCGCTGACTTGAGCGTCGGAGGGTCTTCCGCAGAGGGCCACCCCCAATGCCTCTCGCATGAGGACTGTTTTGCAGATCCGCCCAGGAGGGAGCTCGATCGCGCCCGAGTCGGAGGATAGATTTTAGCAGCAACAAATTGGCGCTAGAGGAAGGGTCTCAAGTCCCATAAACTTGTGATTCAGGAGACAAGGATCTCGATCTGAAAGAGAACTCCTCCCATGGCCAACCGAAGAAAGGCTACCTCCGAAGCCCGGGATCAGGTCGCCTCCCAAAGACCTGATCCGGTGAGCAGCGTAGCGCCACCACCATCGCCAGTTGAGACTCCATCGCCACCGGCGGCCCCAGTGACCCAGAGCAGTTTGCCTCACTAGTCCAGCAGGTCCAAGCCCTGACCCACCTGATTCAGGGGTGTTTGAAGCTCCCCGTCCAGCGGCTACCTGCCCGCATCCTCCTAAGGAGAATGCAGCCCCCGCTCATCCGGCGATCTCCTCATTCGGCCCGCATGGGGTTGCAGACCCCCCTCGCCGCCCTAGGGAAGCTGAGCCAGCCCCCCAAGGGGCCGTGGCAAAGATCTTCCCCGATCTCGATGGGCCCGATCCCTCTCTCCGGTGTTCTCTCGCCACGACTCGACACCATCTCATTTCTCTCCTCGTCCGGCTCCTCCTTGTGCCTGAGGAGATCCGCCAGCAACTCCGGGAGATGCGCTAGGAGTTAGATGCCGCCAAGCAGGCCCATCCGCTCCACCATCAGACGGAGCAGGGCATTCCCTTTCCAAGGGAATCATGAGGAAGTGATTCCCTCCCACGTCAAGCTGCCCGCCATCGAGCCCTATCATGGGGCCTCCGATCCCGACGACCACCTCAGCAGCTTCAGATCGATCATGATGTTCCACGGGGCATCAGATGTGATCCTCTGCCGTGCCTTCCCCTCCACCCTCAGGGGATCCGCTCGAACCTGGTTCAATGCTTTGAAACCAGGTTCCGTTAGTTCGTTCGACGAGCTGAGCCGCCTCTTCATCAGCCAGTTCGTCAGCAGCCATCGTCACCGGCGGAGATCCGACTCCCTCTCTGAGGTTAAGCAGAGAGGGGAGTCCTTGAAAAAATATCTCGGCCGTTTTAACACGGCCATGTTGGAAGTGGACCACCTTAATCATGAGGTGGCCAT
The DNA here is from genome assembly GCA_900491605.1 of Calamus simplicifolius. Taxonomy (NCBI): domain Eukaryota; kingdom Viridiplantae; phylum Streptophyta; class Magnoliopsida; order Arecales; family Arecaceae; genus Calamus; species Calamus simplicifolius. Next base: position 207,396 of record UESW01002133.1, on the reverse strand, counting down.
GTCCGCCCTAGCAGGTGGAGTATTGAAGGAGAGTGACTTTTACCTGGCGCTGGAGGTCAGCTACCCTTAGAACCTCTCCGACATGATGGCTCTGGCAGACAAATATGCCAGAGTCGAAGAATCGTGGAGAGCTGCCCGCACCGAGCTGACAAGGAAAAAGGAGCCCAAGGGCTCGGAAAGCACCGATCCGCCCGCCAGCCAAGCCCGCCTCGCCGCCAAAGGGTTCCTCCGCCCCGCCGAGGAACCACACCGGAGCCCGCCAAGGAGGTTCAACCGATTCACTCCGCTCACTGCCCCAAGGGCGGAGATCCTCATGGCAATAGAGCGCCAGCTCCCTCGACCACCTCCTCTCACGAGGAGTGCTGGCAGCTGAAGAACGAGATCGAAAGGCTCATCCAGCGGGGTAGGCTGGACCAATTCAGGAGAGCACCCGAGCCAAGGAACGGGGGCGATCGTCAACCTGAGCCTCAGCAACCTCCTCCTCCGAATCCTCGATCGCTGGTCACATTAATGTGATCGAGGCAGTTGGCAGTCCGTCGAGCGGGCGGAACGATGAAGAAGGTTCGGTGCCAAAGAAAGCGTGAACAAATGAGCTCTCCTTCTCCGACAGCGACCTCCGAAAATACAGTTCCCGCATGATGATGCGTTGGTTGATCCCTTAATCTGAACAACTATGATGTAGATCGAATCCTTATTGATAGTGGGAGCTCCGTCAATATTTTGTATCTCGATGTGTTTCTGAAGATGAAACTGCTTATGAAGAATCTCCGAGCTGTGGACTCCACCCTAATGGGGTTCAACGGCGATGTAATTACCCCGAGGGGGTTGTGACCTTGACGGTCCGCGCGGGGACTTGGCCTTCCGTTGCCATGGTCCACACAGATTTTCTGGTGACCAAGCTTCGGTCGCCCTACAATGCAATTTTTGGGAGACCCGGCCTAATGTCCCTTAGAGCCGCAGTCTCCATCCCGCACCTAGCAATGAAGTTCCCTACCGGATGGGAGTGGGAGTAGTCCGAGGAAACCAAGCTGTAGCTCGGCAGTGTTTCATCACCAGCCTGCAATCCAAATTGCCGAGGTTGATGGACTGGATGCTCGGAAGATTTTGCCGAGCAACGGGGAGAACCAGCTGAAGAGCTGGAGGAGGTATCGCTGAACGAAGCCCGGCCAGACCGAACTATAAAGATCGGGTCACTGCTAAAAGGGAAACCTCGGACGGAGCTGATCGACTTTCTCCGAAGGAATGCTGATGTCTTCGCCTGGTCTGCTTCCGATATGCCGGGAATCAGCCCGGACGTCCTCGTCCATCGCCTTAATGTAGATGAGATGTCCCGGCCCATAAAGCAGAAGAAGAGGAGCTTCGCCCCTGAGCGGCAGAAGGCGATTGAGGAAGAAGTCGACAAACTTGTTAAGGCAAACTTCATTCGGAAGGTAAACTATCCGAGCTGGTTGTCCAATGTCGTCATGGTAAAGAAGTCGAATGGCAAATGGCGGATCTGCATCGACTTCACCGACCTTAATAAAGCCTGCCCGAAGGACAGCTTTCCTCTCCCTCGGATCGATCAGCTTGTAGATGCTACTTAGGCATCAGATGCTAACCTTCATGGACGCCTATTCCGGCTACAATCAAATCTGAATGGCCCGAGGATGAAGAAAAGACGCCTTCATAACCGATTGAGGTATATATTGCTACCGTCATGCCTTTTGGTCTGAAGAATGCAGGTGCAACTTACCAAAGGCTGGTCAACAAGGTCTTCAAGGAGCAAATCGGCCGAAACATGGAGGTATATGTCGACAACATGCTGGTCAAAAGCAAAGAAGCTTCCCAGCACATTGAGGACCTCTCTGAGAGCTTCGCGATGCTCTGAAAATATCGGATGAAGCTCAATCCAACAAAGTGCGCCTTCGGTGTCAACTCTTGGAAGTTTCTGGGCTTCATGGTTTCTCAGCGAGGCATTGAAGCCAACCCAGAAGATTCAAGCCCTTCAGCAAATGACACCCCCAACATCTATCAAAGAGGTCCAGGGCCTGACAGGAAGGATCGCGGCCCTCAACCGCTTCGTAGCTCGATCGGCCGAAAAGTGCCTTTCCTTCTTTAAAGCTCTTCGATCTGCCAAGAATTTTCAATGGACTCCCGAGTGCCAAAAATCATTCGAGGACCTCAAGAGGTATCTCGGCTCGCCACCCCTCCTCAGCAGCCCCAACTCGGGAGAGATGCTATTCCTGTACTTGGCGGTTTCAGAAGGCGCAATTGGCTCAGTTTTGGTCAGAGAAGAGAAAAAGACTCAAAAGCCGATCTACTATGTCAGCAAACTGCTCCGAGACGCCGAGACAAGGTACACTCAGATCGAGAAGCTGGTTTGGCCTTGGTAATGTGGTTCGGAGGCTGCGACCATATTTTCAGGCGCATTTTGTGACGGTCCTCACCGACCAACCCATCAAGGTGGTGGTTCATCGCCCGGAGACATCAGGAAGGATGGCTAAATGGGCCATCGAGCTAAGCGAGCATGACATCCGGTATCAACCTCGCCGGCCATCAAGGCCCAGGTTCTAGCTGACTTCCTCCTTGAATGTACATCCGAGGATGGTTCCACTCCAGACTCCCCCGAGCAACCGAAAACTGATGCCCTGTGGCTGCTCCATGTTGACGGATCGTCCAATGCCGGTGGCTCAAGCGCTGGCCTAATCCTCACCAGCCCAGAAGGGGCTACCTTCGAGTATGGTGTTCGCTTCTCCTTCCCACCTCCAATAACGAAGCTGAGTATGAAGCTCTGCTCGCTGGACTTTGAATCGCCCGTGACCTCAAAGTGAAGAAGTTAAATGCCTTCACCGACTCTCAATTGGTGGCTGGTCACGTGCGGGGCGAGTTTGAGGCCCGGGAGCCAAACATGATTCGGTATCTCCAGCAGGTGCGGGACTTGCTTTCCCACTTCTCTGAATTTGAAGTTATCCAGATCCCAGATCCGAGAATGCCCGTGCCGATCTATTATCCCGACTGGCAACTGCGGAATCGATGAGTTCCGAGCAAAGTTTCCCCTGGAAATCCTGGAAAAGCCTAGCATCGTGGAGGCGGACCGAGTGATGTAGATTGAGACCGAGCCATCCTGGTTCGACCCATCTCGAGGTATCTCAAAGAAGGTCGCTCCCAGCCGACCGTAAGGAAGCAAGAAAGCTGAAATTGCAAACTACCACTATGTGTTGGTCGACGACCAGCTCTATAAGCGATCCTTTTCCATGCCGTTGCTCAAGTGCCTTCGCCCATCTGAAGCTGATTATGCTCTTCGGGAGGTACATGAAGGAATTTGCGGCAATCATCTGGGGAGTCGATCTCTATGCCAAAGGTGCTGCGCCAGGGGTACTATTGGCCCACTATGCAAAAGGATGCTGATGATCTCGTCCGAGCTTGTGACTCATGTCAGAGACACTCCAACATCCAAAGGCTCTCCTCCGCCAGTTTAGTCCCTATTTCCTCCGCTTGGCCCTTTGCTAAGTAGGGGATGGATATTCTTGGCCCTTTCCCCCTCCCATTGGACAGAGAAAATTTTTATTTGTCGCCATCGACTACTTCACCAAGTGGGTGGAGGCTGAGGCAGTTGCCCAAATAACCGAAGCTTGGCCAGGACTTTGTGTGGAGATCCATTATCTGCCGCTTCGGCCTTCCGCATACAATTATCACTGACAATGGCAGGCAGTTTGATAACCCAAAGTTCCAGGTTTCTGCGAGGAACATGGGATCTGCCACCGCCTTACATCGGTGGGGCATCCACAAGCCAATGGAGAAGCCGAAGTAACTAATCGGACCCTGCTTCAAGGGATCAAAGCTCGGCTCGCCAGAGCCCAAGGCAGATGGGCAGACGACTTCATCACGTCCTATGGGCCTACCGCACTACCCAGAGAATCCCCACCGGCGAGACCCGTTCCGATGGCCTTTGGCATGGAAGCCATCATCCCTGTGGAGGTAGGACTCCCTTCTCCGCGAGTGAAGAGCTACTCAGAGGAAGCTAATGACGAGCAACTTCGCACCAATCTCGACCTGGTGGAAGAGATCAGAGAGAAAGCTCAATCAGAGTAGTTGCATACCAGCAAAGAGTGGCTCGTTACACGCCTCCAGAGTCAAAGGAAAATCCTTCTTGCCCTGCATCTCGTCCTCCAGAAGGCATCCGTCTCCAAGCCACTAGAACAAGGAAAGTTGTCGCCAAATTGGAAGGCCCTTATCAAGTGGCGGAAGTCGCCGGACCGGCACCTACAAGCTCCAGGATTTGGATGGAAAATTCATTCTCCGGATGTGGAGTTCGGACAACCTCCGCATATATCACCAATAGAGTACGCTCTCTATAGACTTGCCCCATTTACAGCTTTGCATCTTGTTTCTATTATCCGCGGCACGACCGCTATGATCGTTTTTCTTGAAAGGTCATAATAGAAAGCATGTGTCGTTTACGCATCCATTCTTGGCACAACCGAGCTATCTCCTTGAGCCAAATCTCCGTACCTCGGCTAGGCCGAGCTCTGAGCTAGAGCTACATATCTTGGCTAGGCCAAATTACATTCTGCGAAGGCTCGGTATGGCCGAGCGCTCCCAGCGCAGCTGGGGCCATGTGATATGCAAAACCTCGTTCGGATTCGGGCAGATTACAAGCCCTGGCCGAACCAAACGTCAAAGATACTTCGTTCAGATTCGGGCAGCTTACAAGCCCCGCCGAACCAAATGTCAAAGATACTTCGTTTGGATTCGGGCAGCTTACAAGCCGACCGAACCAAACGTCAAAGATACTTCATTCAGATTCAGGCAGCTTACAAGCCCCCGAACCAAACGTCAAAGATACCTCGTTCGGATTCGAACAGCTTACAAGCCCCGGCCGAACCAAACGTCAAAGAAACATTGTTCGGTTTTGGGCAGCTTACAAGCCCTGGCCAGATCAAGCAGTCCCCAAACTTTGTTCGGATTCGGGCAGCTTACAAGCCCCGGTCGGACCAAATGGTCTCCAAAACGTCGTTCAAATTCGGGCAGGATACAAGCCCCAACCGGACCGAATGATGGAGAAACTTTGTCCAAGGTTTGGGCAGCTTACAAGCCCCGACCAGTACCAAAGAATAAAAGCCTCGGCCAAAGTCGAAGTACGTTGCTTATTAAAAGCCTCGACCAAACCGAAGTTACTTGTTAAAAGCCTCGGCCATAGCCGAAGAGTGTCACTTATCAAAAATCTCGGCCAAAGCCGAGTGATAAGAACAAACATTTGGAGATAACAGCGGACACGAATGTTGCAAAAATCCTCTTTTTCATTCATCACAAAAAGGGCAAAAAGAAAGAAAAAGATACATGAGCCCTCACTGGGCCTTATCATCTTCTCCGGAGCCGCCGAACCCTTCCCACGCCGAGCTGACTCGGCGACCTTTCGTCGAAGGGATGCTACTTCCCCCTCCAGCCGATTGTTGGCACGGTGAAGGAGCTCGACTTCCCTCATAGAAATGGCCAAATATTGTTTGGCCACCTTCTGGAGCCGCTCGTGATCCGCGAACATTGATGCCAGGGCCTCCCCGTCGACGATTACGTAACGCGGCTCCCCTGGGACCCCTCGGCCATTAGCGCCGCTGCTCGACGCCACAGTTGATCGCCCCTCACCTTCAGACGCCATCTCAGAACCCAGGAATTCTTAGGAGATCGGATGAAGAGATGACTAACATAGGCATCCTTCTCATCCGTATTTAAACCGCTCCTGGTGAATATTTCGATCGTTCGAGCCATTAATCTTAGCCCGTGGAAAATCGCCATGTGTCACCACCTCAGTGGGTGCTCACGGGAAACAAAGAGTCCCACCCTCGTCGAAGAGGATCATTAATAACGTTGAGGCGCTCAAGGAGCTCCCTTCTCGGGACTAGACTCCCTCCGATCTGCCGGACCATTTTGAAGTAAATATCCTCAAAAGTCTGCCAGACTTCCTCGAATCAGGCATCCTCGAAAAAATGCAAGGAAAGAATGTATCAGTGGCCAACACTTGAGCAACATAACTCGCCCTCTCCAGAGTGGCCGATTTACAGGCTTCAGGGCCCCCTCCATCGCTCGGGTAGCCCCCATCCTCTTTGGCCGTCCGCACCTGAATCCACAATTGCAGTAAGACCAAGTAAACTATCGGCAAATCGAGCGATATTCTGAAGCCTCGATAACAACCGAGCGATATTCAAATCTCGGCAATGACCGAGCGATATTCTGAATTGGCAACAACCAAGTGATATTCTGAAGCCTCGGCAACAACCGAGCGCTATTCCGAAGCCTCGGCTGCAACCGAGTAATTATCTGAAACCTCGGCCAAGTCAAATGGCATACTCTTAAAAAGTTATCTAAAGCTCTGTCTAGACGAGTAATCTCTCAAACTCTCTGACGCAACTAAGACATCCTATGATACTTCGGCAGAAGTAAGCAACCTCCTACTCAACCGTAAAGACATACGAGCTATCTTTTCCAAAGAAATACCTGTTTTGTTCTACAAATGGGATCATGCTTGCCGCATGAGTCCCCAGGACCGCCCAGGTCCACCTCTGACCCGAACAGGGGCAAATGCTTTCCTCCACTGAGGACCGAACATTGGTCTTAGCAAACAAGGTAGCAAGAATGCTACCGAAATATGCTATGACCCAAAAACATGATATGGGAGTAGTAACTCTCAAGCACAATCACATCGAAAAAGAAGCAGGTGCTAAAAGAAGAAAGAATAAAAGCTTCTTTATTTCTTCATCAATGAAAAGTTACAACCTCCAAAGAGGCGTTACAAGTGCATTATGGCACAGGAAATAAAACAAGTAAATAGCTCGGCCTAACTGCTTCAGTCAGTGGATAATGATGCCTGACCCGAGAAATCAGACAGTCCAGTCAGCTCACACTGATAGATAACAGGCCGGCCTCCCACGGGTCCTCTAGATAAATTAAGAATCCAAAAAAGACATAGACCAGTGGATACCGAGGCCGAGGAAGCTCCCCCTGGGTGGAAGTGTTGGGCTACAGGTCGCTGCCCGATTGAGAGAGACAGGGGACCATCAGCCCGCACTGCTCTCAACCCTCTTCACATGGCGAAGATTCCCCACACGGAGGGGCTAAGCATCCAGCCAGAGGGAGAACAAAAAGTCCGCGCATGCTACGGGGGTACATGTGCACTTCCTACCCTGCGACCCCCGTAGCAAACCACAAAGGACACACAGGAAGCGCGTATGTGCGCTCTCCATGTGATCTCTGTGGACCTCCTGTGCGCTCTCCATATGATCTCCGAAACTCCTCTCTGGAGGATGAGTTGCTCTTCAGCGACTCCTTCATCACCCCAGCTATCCGGGGAAGATGACTTGCAAAAGGAAAACTCAGTCCCCCACTCTCAGCCCAAGGGACTCAGGCATCATGAAAACTCTCACAACTCACGGAGAGAAAACCTTGGAAGATGGCCTAAAACGGCCCTCTCCTCTCGTTTTATAGGCAAACGACCGGGAGCAACATTAAAGCAGAAAGCCCCGAAATTCAAAATGCCCTACCCATACGGCCACGTGGCCTCGAAGATGAAAAGAGCGCTCTTCAATGCGCGCCAAACGCGTCGCCCAAGCTATGACGCACGCCAAAAGATTTTCCCTGATCTCGAATCGAGAGCCTTAAATGCAGGGGATCGCCCGCTGATCCTTGAGATACGGGCAGGCCTGGAAAATTGCCCAGCGAAAACGATGCCCTCCAATGGCAAGTCAGCGTTTATGTCGTACCTTGAAAAGATCGACGGGATAAATGACCCGAAAATACGAGGCAACCTTTTGCAGGTTACAGGGCCGTATTATCCATTTCGGCAAAAAGAAGGTCAGCTCTCCTTGGAAAAGACAAGACGCTGGCAGAATAATAAAAAGGCGCAGAAGCCAAGTACTCTTCAATAAAGGCGCCTCGATATCCTCTGCTCGGCCCAACTGCCCGTTATGTCTCGGCATAAACTAAAACATTGTCCTATGCTCCCGCTTAAGGCCAAAACTGCCTCTATACATCGAATAAACCGAAGTATCTCTTCAGTACACATGATTGAACGTTATCTTTCGCTTCGATCCGGACTGAGATAGCTGCCGATGCCTCAACGATAACGAAGCACTCTTTATACTTCGGCCAAACCGTGCGGTACATTACACCCCGGCTGAACTTGTGAAGTTCCCTTTGCCTCGGCCAAAGCATGAACACTATATCTCGAGTCTTGCCAGATCGCCAAGGATTCCCCCAAGTGGTGTTTCGTCTATAAGACTCACGCGATGAAAACAAGCACTTCAAAGATGACAGCAAATGCGGAAGTTGCAGAAATTCTTCTTTCATAAAAGGGGAAAACAAAGAGAAAGATACATTAGCCCTCACACAGGGGCTTATCACTCCCTCTGGACGCCATTGAGCTCTCCCCCCGCCGCAGAGCCGGCACCCACCTGTTGCTGAAGGGATGCCACCTGCCTCTCCAGCCGGCTGTTGGCTTCGCAGAGGAGCTCAATCTCCCTGGGAAACGGCCAGATATCGCTCGCCATCCTTCGGATTTGCTCGCGACTGCGAGCAGTGAGGCCAAGACCTCCCCGTCGATAGTTATCATGGTACGGCCCCAGTGGAGCCCCCACTGCTGCCGATGCCACTACTTGGGGTTCCAGTAGACCTCCCTTCACCTCCGAAGCCATCCTGCTGTCGCAAGCTTGGATAGCCAACAGAAGATCGTAGAGAAGATGTTTAAAATGGCATACCCCCACCAGTATTTAAACTGCTTCTAGCGAGCATTCAGGTCGCCCAGGCCATTGATTCCAATTCTCGGAAATCCACCATGCGTCATCTCAATCAGCACCGGGAAGCGAAGAGTCCCGCCCCCTTTCCGAAGGGATTTATTAACGACACCATAGCGCTCGGGATGCGCCCCCCTTTTTCCCAGGGCCAAACTCTCCAAAAGCGCACCCGCTTCCTCGTCTTGGACAGGCCGAATTACCCGACCACGAACTTGACCAGGATATTGCGGTAATTTTGGCCATGTCAGGCCGAACACCTACACTGCTACTGAACCATTTTATACCTCGGCCTTGACCAAGATATTTGCTTAGTCCGGGCCAAACCGGCCCAAGATAGCGAATGAGTCATAATTCGTTCGCAGCTAGAAGAAAACTTGGGATAAAAGATCAGCCAAAAGAGGCGATTAAGCAGATGGAGACAAAAGACCCATCCATTGAAAATTTTAACCAAATTACATGTCTGAAAAACAAAAGCACACAAATGGTCCTCAAGGATCAGGAGCTGGATAGTTCCAGCCCTCAACAACACCCGGAGAGGCTCGGCTCGTTTCGCCCACTTCTAAAGTCATCGTTCCTTCGGCGGCAGGCTTGAAGTGTCCCTCGAAGCTACAGCCTCACTTGAACCCAAGATAGCATCCAGATCGACATTCGAGACATCTTCGTACTTGGTTTCTTCAGCCCCTGGGGTGTAGGCCTCGGAGGGTTCGACATCCAGAAAGAGAGGTCCCACTCTGGATGCTCTCGGGATATTTAGTTCGGGTCTCCTCCTCGCCAAGCTGGAAAGCCTTGGCACAGGTTGCATCTTGTTCGCCCCGAAGCATGGCGAGATGCCTCTCAACCTCAGCGACTTGACCCCGAAGCGAGGTGACTCACTCTTCAGCCTCAGTAACCTGCCTTTCGAGCTCCGAGCTCCTCCGATGGCTCGACACTAGTTCTTCTTGTAGGCTTTCTAATTGACCTCGACCCTCGAGCCTCGCCTTCTCCATCTGCCAATGTGGAGTTAGTCAATGCAACAGTGAGCCGACAGAGAAAATTAAAAAGACTGGGCTATACCTCCTCCTCTCGAGATAATCTCCTGGTCAATTCTTCGACCTTGCCGAAGGCCCTTAGCTTGTCGGCTTTAACCTGCTCCTTGAGGTCATTAATCCTCGATTGGCTACTGTTAACTTCTTCCCTGGACTGGAGAGCTCATTGTCGAGTTTGGACATCCTCTCCTGATCCCACTTGATCCTATCATCCTTAGCGATAATGCAATGCTGCAGCTGCCGGATCTTCTCTTCTAACTCGCCAAGCATTCTATTCGTGCGACTCCTCTCCTCAGCAGCTTCTCTCCTCAGCTTCTCTCCTCAGCCTGTCTCGACTTTCATCAAACTACTTTAGCATTTCCATTTCCTCAGTATGCCTGGATCTGGCCTGTGACAATTCCGAGCATACCTCGTCATACCTCACCCTGAGCCGTGTAGCTCCTCAACTCAAGCTTTAATTTGGATACGTCATCGAGGGTGGCCCGGTCAACCCCTCGCCACCGACAAGTTCTTGTTAGCGGTGTCTAGGAGTCGCTCAAATTTGTCGGACGCCTCTGCTCGCAGTGGAGCTCGGCGCTGACTCTCTTAGCCTGAACGCTGGCCCCTGTTGCCAGGCTCAAACACCAGCACAGAGCCCTATTGATCAGAGCACTCTGCAAAACAAAACTCAAATAAGAAAGCGCGATCGAAGTCGCCAGAAAACACCCGGTACTCTGGAATAGCAACTCACCCGGAGGTGTAAGACCTAGCTAACCCCATGAGGGTGGGATTGTCGATGTCGGGGAGAAGATGAACATCCTTCGCCACGTTCCACTGACCAAAAGCGGCGTCGATAAGATCCAGGTCCGCGAACTCGTTCGTCGAGGGACCAATGCTCGGATACAATGCCGACTTCATCAAAGCAGAAAATGCCTCCTCGATAGCCGAGTTCGGACCACCAGGCAGCCCATCCGAGGAGCCAGCCCGCAATCTCAGACTAAGAAGCCTTCAATCTCCTGGCCTCCTCCAGCAAAAGCCTGGCCTGCAATTTATCAGATACCTGGCCAGCCCCAGCCTCAATCTTCCCGAGGCTTCGACAGGGGAAACTTCAGCTGGAGGGTCATCGTCCTGTCCTCCTTCTTCACCCAAAGGCCCCTCTTCAATCGCCGGCGCCTGCTCCTCCCCACGGATTCCACCGAAGCCTCAACTTGTTCACCAGCACCTCTAGCCCCTCAAGAGGAAGCTCTCCGGCAGGAGACTCCTCCCGAACATCCATTGCCTGTAGCCCAACGTCATCACCCTCTAACCCATCCAAGGAAGACTCTTCGATGACAGGCTCACCCTGAACTTCCAACGGAGCCTCCGGGCTATCCACTATCTCCACCACCAGAGGACGAGGGATCTCGGCAACCCTTTCTGAGTCCTCCTCCGATCTCCGTTCCTCCATCGCGGCTATTGCTTTTTACCTCAACGGAGAGAACCCTCTCTCACCGCTGGCACTCCCATGCCCTCTTTTCTGGCCGATGTCTCCGGCGAGTGCTCTCCAGAAAGACGAACCTTCTTCTCAGGCTTGCGTCTTTCGACCCTATGGACCTCTCTCGGACGCTTACCCAACTCTTTCCTTATGCGACCCCCAACGTAGATTTCTTGGCTAAGCGCAGTAACCGAACAATCAAATCGAGGTATACTCGCTTGAATGAAATCAATGAAGGGGAGAAAAAAAGAGACTTACCTTGCGGATCAATGGGGCTAAGCCCGGCAGCGAAAAAGGGCTTCCTCCGATAGTAAAACACTGGCCGATAGCATTCGACTAGCAAGAAGGACCCCTAGGTCCTCCCTCTCCTGTTCGGATAAGGCCGGATATGCCTCTACATCTCTAACAGGACTTCCCCATCCTCGCAGGAAGCCGGAACAATGTTTCCTTCGGCGATGAAGAATTGAACCTTCCATTCCTTTATGGACGACGATTTATCCATGATCGCCCTGAATGACTTCCGAGGTCCGACATAGGACCACTCCGAGCCCCTCGAACATCAGTTGATGACAAACACGGAACAGGGGTAGGGTCACTGTTACCTGAAACCTTTTGCACATCGAGATAAACCCGATGATACTCCTCAACTGTTGGGCACCACCATTGTTGGGCAGATGTTGTAGAATTCATGATCTCTTTTACTAAGGGATGAAGAGGAAATCGGAGGCCTGCCTTCAGGCTATCTTCGTAAAGAAAGATCCCGCCCTCAGCTCTTGCGAAACCCTGTGCTCGGGCTTCGGCAACCGCAGGACGATGTCCGAGGGAATGCCATACCTCTGGCGTATTTTCCTAGATCTCTGGGAGTAATCTTGAAATCATGTTGCTGGGACTCGCCATGTTGTTGGTCGCAAGAAGCACGAACGACGTCGCAAAGAAATCAAAAGAACAAGATTCTCTAGGAGGGGACGAAAGGGCGCAGTGAATAGGAATGGCGCTGTTTCGACTTTACTTCTCCCCGAAGGAAACCGCCTCAAAAAGAAGATAAGGCATCTTGATCGAGACGCTCGGAACCGTCGCTACAGGCACCGTGAAAACCGGGATTTGCAACGTGGCGCTTCCCCAACCGTTGCCCCTAGGAAGCAGCGATTCCATTCTGTAAAGGCAAGACGGCCACGCGGCACTAATTAGAGAGCCATTACACAGGTTGTCAAATCCAAACCCACTCAGATCGTGTCACCCAGAGTTATACTCCCTATGCTCGAACCTACGCTTCGAACTAGGGAGTAGGGGGCATGTGTTGAGGGGTAAAATCATCGTTGCATAAATAATCGTGCAAGGGGCTAGGATCAACCCTGATCCCATGTGCTAAACAATACCCGCTAGAGATAAATCAGCCTCAGTGAATCGGGGTGCATTAGCCCCTCACCGAGCCAAGGAATCCTAAGGCGCGGATCACATCTCTTGGCCTCAGTCGAGCTATATCATCTTTCGGCCTCAGCCGAGCTATATCGTCCCACGGCCTCAGCTGAGCTATATCGTCCCTTGGCCTCAGCCGAGCTATCATCTCATCACATCTCTCGGCCTCAGCCGAGCTATATCATCTCTCGACCTCAGCCGAGCTATATATCCCTCGGCCTCAGCCGATATCGCTATATCATCTCTCTCGGCCCCGGTTGAGCTATCCGACTGTGCCTTATCAGCCGAGTCATTATTATGCCTTGGCTAGACTCGGGCACTCAAAACCTCTACGGAATTCGGCATGGGAGAGTTCAAATTTGTAAGATTCCAAATAGAAATCATATCTAAGAGTGGCCTAGGACCCGCGAGAGTGGCCTAGAGCCCTGGAGCCTATATACTTGCCAAATCTTGAGACATCAACAGCTCTCCCAGCCATCGATCCTCTAACCAACAAGATGCGAATCTTACTGACCTCATAACAAACTGGATTCAAATCCTAACGACTTTTGGACCCACGACGCCCCAGGAAATCAGGTGATCCTCTATAAATAGAGTCATCTGCCGATTCCTCAGGTATGCGCACTTGCTCACTGTCATACTCTCCTTCTACCTTGGCTTCCCCCATTAGTGCTCTGCTCAAAGCTCTCGAAAGGCAACCCTTGGAGAGACTCTTCAGCGAGAGCCTTCTCTCTTGTTTGTTGATTGCCGATCCCCGCTGACTTGAGCATCGGAGGATCTTCCGCGGGGCCACCCCCAACGCCTTTCGCATGAGGACTATTTTGCAGGTCCGTCCAGAAGGGAGCCCATCCCAGAGTCCGATCGCACCCAAATCGAAGGACAGATTTCAGCAGCAATAGGACACATATGAAGAAACTTTGAATAACAACACTTATTATTAGAACTATGCAGCAGAATAACATCATGATGGGGAACAAACTTACAATCCAGATCTGATTGCATGTTGACAAGACAGATCGCATACCCAGAGGAGATGCATGAGGCATCATTGGGGTTGAAATATCAAACAGTTAGGATGCAATGATTGATATTTTCAGTAAAGAGTAACAATTCAAGAATTATATTATATGAAATAAAGAGGTATTCATATTCGTTATAACATGGATTAATGAAATAGCATAGACATCCTTCAAATGGGCATGAGTGCTGCACTAAGAATTCAAAAATTGAGAATACCAGCAGTGAGCCAGTACTAGCCGCATTTATGCCCAAGCCAGACCTGAACCACTTGGATCGTGCCATACTGAGGTGGGCTAGACTAATAGTACTGCCCAGTACCAAACAATACTCTCTTAAATGCTATATTTTTTCACCCTCTATTTTTTTTTGGTACAAACGGGCGATCACACCACTCTGGCGCGAGTCAAGCCCGAAAGGTCATATAACATAATTTGCTTTAAAATAATGGGACAGGGATCACCAAGATGCCATTTCCACTGACCAGTATGGCGGGCTACATAAGAGGTGATCCAATCAGCAGCAGCATTGGCTTCCCTATAAACATGACGAACCACTTGCTCAATAGTAGTCTGTAGAGAAGCCCAAATATCACATATAAGGGGGTTAAGAGGGGAGTCAAAGTCAGCATCCCTAAGGATCCAACGAATGACAGTAAGTGAATCTCCCTCAATGACCACCCGCGAAGAGCCCAACATGCGAACTACAAAAGTGATACCAGCCCAAGTAGCCTGAAGCTCCGCCATGGGGACCGAGATATCAATGGAGCTATGACCACCAGCCGCAATCATCTCTCCCTCTGGCCCTCTGATAATAAATCTGATCCAGCCATATGATCCGATACAGAACAATCAAAATTCACTTTGACATAACCCGGGGGTGGGGGCTTCCAAGAGATAAAAACCGTAGAATGGTACGCTGGCAAAGCAGCAGTGGAACCCTAGAGACCAGGTCTGACAGAGTGAGCAGCAGAATCAGAGGGAAGATACTCCGCAGCCCGAGAGCCAGCAGTGTGGATGATAGTCAGAGGTGGGACCGTCTCCTCAGCAAAGACAATCTGGTTCCGGATGAGCCAGATGTGGTAAGCCAAATAAGCTGAAAAAATACCCTGATAGAGAAAACCCTGCTGAACAGCCGAATGTATGGCGTGCAAAAATGAGAGCCGGGTAGGACCCTCATCCGGTGACCAAGGCCTAAAATGGAGCTGTTGCCATATCCAGTATACTCGAGAACAAGTGAGAATAGCATGCTCAGTCGTCTCCTCCTGAGTCCCATAGATCGGACAAAGAGGAAAGATAGAGAGACCACGATCAGCCAACAATGTACAAGTAGGAAGATGGTCCCACAATAATTTCCATAAAAATAGCGAATCCTGGGGTGGATGGGAAGCCGCCAGATCCAGCCACATCAGCCAACCCCAAAATCCTGGGCCGAATACTATCAATAAGATCTCGGGCAGGGGCACGAGCGATGCAGGATCGGCGCCAAAGTCTAGTGTCCGATCCGGCTGAATAAGAAAGAGGGATAGCAAGGATTCTTTTTGCTAACTCAGCCCCAAATAAGCGAGACACCGTAGGGACATGCCATGCCGAACTATCCTGACTGATCAAGGCACTGACTGGCAAAAGGGCCCAACATCCGAGCTGAGAAAGGTCGGCCATCGAGAGAAAGAAAGATCCGCTATCCAAGTATCATGAATGACATCAGTAGCGCTCCCGTCTCCTATCATGCAATGGATATCTGACATAACAGTAGGGACAGCCTGACAAATTGCTCTCCATATAAAGGAACACCCACAGGGAATATGATGATCCAAATCAGAAGTCCAGTCACCATATCTGCCACGCATAACAGAGCTCCATAGACAATATGGATCAAGCAGGAATCTGGATGCATGCCTAGCAAGCAAGGCCTCTCGATGAACCAACAATGACTGGATGCCCAAACCCCCCTCTCTAATAGGCAGACAAACCAGGTCCCACGAGAGAAGATGGATACCATGGACCCCCTGCATCGATGCCTATAGAAAGTCTCGAAAGTGTCGCTCAATCCGACGAATACAAGTGATCAGAATCAAAGCATTAGACATCAGATAGAGGGGGAGCGAAGTAAGGATGGATCGAAGTAAAGTAACACGTCCCATCATAGAGAGACCAGAAATCTGCCATCAATCCAATCTATTAGTGATCCGGTGCTCAATGTCCCCAAAGTCATGCTGACGGGGACTATGCCCCGTTATGGGAATCCCAAGGTAGGTCAGGCAGTCCAAAAAGATGATATCCCGAACAACTGAGAGATGGCAGCTCGACGACGGGGAGGGGTCGAAGGGCTGCAATAGAGAACATATTTTGCAAATTGATCAACTGACCGGAAGCCTGATAATAGGACTGAAGGATAGCAGAGCAAACAGTCGCATTCTAAACAGATGCAGGGCTGAGCAAGATACAATCATCAGCAAAGAGAAGATGAGAGAGAGGGGGGCCATTGGGTCCAGGCATATAAGGCTGCATCTGAGACTCACGAATAGCATGAGCAAGAGCACGAGACAGATCGTCGGCACAAAGAACAAACAAGAAGGGAGAGAGGGGGCAACCCTGACGGATTCCCATGGCTGAAGGGAAAAAATCAGTGGGCTACCATTAATGAGAATAGAAAAAGTAGGCCCCTGGATGCAAGCCATAACCCAGTCCATAAATATATCAGTGAAACCAAACTCCCGAAGCGTCTGCCGAAGAAAATTCCAACTGATCCGGTCATAAGCTCGCTCCATATCCAGCTTGACAGCCATAAGACTCTGTCTAGCAGACACACACTGGAGATCATGCATAAACTCCTGAGCAATAAGGGCGTTGTCAGATATGCTGCGACCTCGAATAAAAGCCCCCTGCTTGGAGAGATCAAACAGGGTAAAATCCCCTGCATCCGAGTAACCAGAAGATGAGCACATATTTTATATAAAGTGGTACACAAACTAAAGGCCGATAATGTTGTGGAAGCACAGCATCCGACCGCTTAGGATAAGGGAGATAAAAGTCCTATGCCAGTCCTGAGGAATAGACTTGGATGAGAAAACAGCCTGAATAGCCAAAACAACATCCTGCCCACTATGTCCCAATAATGACGAAAAAAGAAAGGCGGAACCCATCCAGGCCTAGAGCCTTATCAGGCCCCAAAGCCCACACAGCAGAACGAATCTCCTCTGCAGAGACCTCCCTCGTAAGCAATGCATTATCACTATCAGAAACCCTAGCAGTTAGTAGAATAGGATAAAGGGGGGAGCCACCAACATATCACTCCAACCATCGGGTCTGAAAGAACCGGATAATCTGCTCCCGAATAGCCTCATCATCGTCAAAGATTTTTCCATCCCCATCACTGATACGCCTGATCCGGTTAGCAGCCCTCCGGTCCAATGTGGCCTGATGGAAGAATCTGGTATTACGATCACCCTCCTGTAGCACTGAACCCGTGACCGCTACCTCCAAAATATCTCCTGCTGACTGAGCAATGAATGGTGCAAAGCCAGACACCGCCTGAGCGACTGAATGTCAATAATAGAAAGGCCTTCCTCCTGATCCTCCTTTGCCTGAAGAGCAACAATATCGGCTTCCACACACTGCACCCTCTGGGTAATATCTCCGACCTCCCTTCTATGCCATCTCAAAAGGCGACGCTTAACCAAATCGAGGCGGCGAGAGAGACGGTAGGTAGGGTTCCCCCTGACCGGCAAATGCCACACCTGATGGATCAAAGACCGAGCCAAAGAGTAGTGCGTCCAAAACTGCTCAAATCGAAACGGACCCCGACACCGAGAAGAGGGTTCCGTAGATAGGAGCAGGGGGCAATGATCTGAAGCAATCCAAGGGAGATGAGTGATGGTGGCACGGGGAAATGACTGCAGCCAACGAGAAGAGGCCATAGCCCGGTCCAACCATTCCCACACCCTAGCAGAACCCTGACGGTTATTACACCAGGTAAACTACGAGCCCGAATAGCCCAAATCATAGATCTCTGCAGAGGATATAAAGGAACGAAACTCAGAAGAGTTCGGGGTATCCACAAACCGGCGACCACCCCACTTCTCCGAGGCATCCACAATGCAATTAAAGTCTCCAACAACAAGGGTGGGGAAACCCTGATCTAAAAGAGTAAGGACCTCGGACCATAGACATCGCCGCTCTCGATAGTCCGTACTAGCATAGACACCCAGTAATAACCAAGGCGGAGCTATCCCTTCCAAGACAACCAAGGCGACCTGCTGATGGCACCGGTGAAAAGCATCAACACGAATGGATGGGGACCTCCATAGGGCCAAAATGCCCCCAGAAAGACCATTGGATTCCACAGCATAGGAACTCCAAGATCGAGAGACTCTACGTCGGAATCGTTGCAAACTGATTCCTGACATGCGAGTTTCCAGTAACACACAAATATAAAAGTGATGAAGCTGAAATAAACGACCAAACGAGGAGCGAAATGATGGTTTCAAAGCTCCTCGAACATTCCATATTAGGATCTTTATTTAATTATGTTGGGGATTGTCTCGGGCCCCTTCCATAGACCCAATCATATCCATACCAGAAGGTCCTTCTGAGATGAACGACTCTTCCACAACACCTTGCTCAGTGGGTCCACATGACTGAGTAGACTCCATTTCCACATCACCTCGATTATCAAGAGAAGAGGGCAGCAGTAAAGCCTCTTTCAATGTAGTGACCGCAGTCAGATGAGTACAACTATCCAGGGGGGGCAATTAAGGATCTCCCAAGAAGACTTCACTGCATCGCACCCCCTGACTATTATTGCCTTGGGCCCCTGTCCCAGCTTTACCCTTACCTTTAACAGGCTTTGGAATTACTCTAGGGGCAGCAACCTCAGCAGGCCGAGCCCGCTTAGGCAAAACTGGATTGGCTTCCTCCCGATTCTTGGGCAACCCAGCCCAACGATCCGATCCTAGAAGGCCAAATGGATTAGTGGCCACCTTCCTGGTTGAAACCATCTAATTCCCTGAGCAATTGATGTCCTTCTGAAGTACTGTGCCAGTGACTGAAGGCAGTTTCAGTAAGTCCTGAGAATCCCCATTGGCCTGAACCTCCTTAACATTAATCCTTGAATCTAAACTTTTGTCCATTGCAGAGAACTTAAATCCCATAATCTGACATTGATCTTGATCCTTCTTCTTGGGCAATTGAGGTGATTTCTTCTCTCTTGGCTTGGACTTCAGTAAGGGAGAATCAGAGCAAAGTTCAGTTGCTACAGTAACCGGCATGGATGCTACTTGGCGGCACGGCTCAACAACTCCAGGAGACCCTTCACCCAGCATCTCCACATTCCCAGCAAGAGGCGATAGCTGTGAACGACGACGGGCAGTCTTCCTGGGCGTTATCCACCCATCGTCCACACCCAAAGGCTCCTTCCTGGCGTCCCCCATCTGAACTGACGAAGACATCGGAGAGCTTGGGCCCGCACCAGAGGCTGGTTTGCGATGATGGAGAGCCGCCATCCATGGACCAAAATGGAGAGCAACAGTGGATGAGGTCGGCTCCATGGAAGAGGCGCACGGTCCCGTGAGATGGAGAGATCCGCAGTGGTAGCAAATACCCTCGACATGTTCATAGACAAATGACTGCCAAAATGGAGTTCCATTGGCTCTGATTCTAGCTCCAAGACGGAGAGGACGGCTCAACTCCACCCTTACGCAGACCCGAGCAAATCCTCCCCGACTCCTCTGTTTCGTAGCAGCATCCACAGCCACAAACTGCCCTGCCACCGCGACAATGGAAGACAGAGTCTCATCGGACCAGTACTCAATTGGGAGGTTCAGGAGACGAAGCCATAGCAGCGCCAAGGTCGGGGCGTCATCCGTAGGGACAAAATCAGAATGCCAAGCAGCAACAGCCAGAGGTTGGCCATTGACCACCCACGGTTGGATCAAGGCTGCATCTATGGCTGTGGGGAACTCAAACTTGATGAGAGCTGATCGGTGGGAGAGGTTGATGGTCTCAATACGTCCGGCGAGACCAGCACGGTGAAATTCCCAGACGATGGCTTCCGGAGGCACCTACCGTGACAACTCCTTACGATCATCCCACTTTCGGACCAGACCTTCGCTTCGAGGTCAATCGCCGCCATTGGGAGCTGGACAATGTCGGGGAACAGAGCTTCAAGCTCAGAGACCACCGTCGGAGAGGGAGCCGAAGCAGTCCATACATATTGCGGAGCACCCTGTCGCCATGGAGGAAAACCAAGGCCTTGTCGACGGTCACCACCGGACACCATGGAGGGGTTGACAGCCGCCATCGGACGCCGGGAACCGATCAACTGAAACAAAGACGATCACCGGAAAAGAGGATGTCGAAATCCCCGCAGCGCTGATCTTAAAGCAGCTAAGAACTTCACGAAGGATGCTTTAAAAATTGGGCGCGTCAAAAACCCTGTAAAAGCTCCCACAGAGAGATAGAGATGCCACAGCTATAGCTCCCAATATGCCACAGCTATTGGCTTCCAAGCACCGCAGCTACACAGAAGGCGTAGGCAAACTACTTGAACAGACAAGCAAACAAACCACTAATTACAACAAAAAGATAATCAGAAGAAGTTTGGTCAAACATAAAATTATAGGAGACATTAAAATGGTATAGTAATGAATAACAACCAATGATCCACAGAGAGAGAGAGAGAGAGAGAGAGAGAGAGCATATATGCATATATATACTTGGCTGTGTCTGGATCATCAACTATCAGAGCCCTTGTAATATTAGGCCAGTTGCTCTTTGTTTCCTGCAAGCAAGGTACAACACTGATTCAGTTACATTTAGAGAAAAAGAAACTGAGACAAAAACTAAGCTAAAAAAATTCTACATATACAATAAACAGTTGTAAAAATTTTAAGGTCACGCAGACTACATGAAACTTAGACAAATTTCTATGCTTACCAATTGAATCATACCTACATGTCTCTTAAAGGGTTCAGCCTTTTCAAGATTATACAATGCAGACGTGCTCAAATCCTTAACCATGGAGTATTTTCCTCCTAAATTACGAAAGAATAAGATTATCTACATATGAATATCAAAATACAACAATTTACGATGAAAGAAAATGAGTGAAAAATGTTAAGAAGAAAAAAAAAACCACAAACTTAATATGATTTCCAAGCAATATATATTTGTAATTCTTAAGTGTTATGAGTGATAATTGATAAATCCTAGTGGACTAGTTACAACTCTCGATTTTTTCATTAACTTTCACAAAGAATTTTGTTATAAATGATACATAGTTGCTATATTGAGAAATCTGTAGTACATTACAATTAGTTGGCAATCATCCCACAAACATCTCACCTTAACTTGCAGGAGAAAAGAGATATTGAAAGTGTTGAATTGGATTCAAAGTCAACTCAAGAACTAAAATGGGTATAATTTCATCATTTAGAGCTTCAGTTATATTAAGATCATATTCAGCACATCGATCATATAACATTCTGAAAAGAGGGGGAGGGGAGTCTATGACATAAATCAACCGAATATTTGAGCCGACAAAAATCAAAATGTGAATCCATCTGTCATCATTTGACTATTTATTCGCCAACATTCTTTGCCTTGCTATTTGTCAAATATATGGCTTAAGGAGTTTTGCAATTGTGTTCTTTGTAACATAACCTCTCACAATACTGCATCTGTACAATCAATACTGGTGTTTTCCCCACTAATTTTGCTTCACCTTTCCAGATAATAATTTAGCACTGGTGACCATATTTTGACAATTCTAAAATCCTTTGTTGTACCTAGTTTCTGAAATCTTATGCAAATTTAGACAATTTTTTCTCAAGCCGAACACACATTCTATGAGATAGCAATGGGCACTGAGACATGAGTGCAGCTGAAAGGGGCCAGCCTCTAAGATCTATCCAAGATTACGTGGAAAGAGATAGCGCTAAAGGATATGAAAAAAGTTGATTTGACGTTGACTAAATTTTTGATAAAGAGAAATCTGTCCTCAAATACTTCATGTTTGGAATTTGAAGAGCTAGTAAATAGTAATGTAGGGTTTGAAATTGAGACTCACAATAATGAAGGTGGTTTTGAATGATTTTGTTTTTCAGCCACATTCCCTCAATTTATGTAAATAAATGTTTTCAGTCACATTCCCTTAATTTATTTTCTTTCTGATTCCTCTGGGGTACACGATCTCATTATGCACCAACTTACCTATGCAGGATCGTTGTTTTAATCGCTAGGAGAGTCAATATCAAATTGAAAGCCAAACATAAAAACATGCACACCTTTTCTGAAGCCTTTTATTAAGCCCTACCCTGTAGCTTTAATCATTAGACATGGGCACTGAACCGGACCGCCCATGACCCGGCCCAGGCCAACATGAATCGGGCCATGCCTAACACGGCTCGGTTGCTACAGTACCGAGCCGTGCAAGGCACGGACCATAAAAAGGGGGCCGGGCTCGGATATCTCGGCCTGCAGACCAAGCTCGGCATGGTCCATAAGGGCCTGGGCCATGCCGGCCTACAAGAGCCTGATTTCCTTTGAAAAAATTTTATGTAACAATATATATTTTAATAAATTAAAAAATTATTGAAAATAAAAGATTTATTAATATGAAGCCATCTTAATAGTGGGGGGTTTGGCATAAACCCCTACTAGTTTATTAATTTAAAATCAAAATGGTACATTAAGGGAGGATGGCTAGGCCTGACCTTTAAAATACAATAAGAAAGGAGAAAAAATAAAGATGACTCACTTTAATAATTAAAAAATAAAAATATATAATTATAAAAATAGAGATGACTCACTCATCAGTAGTATTTGTATCATCATCATCTTCGCTGGATAAGTCATGTCCACCTTTATCTTGAAGTCTCGCCTCAGCATTCAACCTGTCTTTGAAACAAAGAAGCATCTCAACAGTATCGCCAGTCATCCTACTTCTCTTTTCGTTCAGAGCACACCGACCTGCACCGAAAGCGGATTCCGATGCTACTGTAGACATCGGCACAGCTAAAATATCGCATGCAATGGCATACATAACGGGATATTGATTTTTTATACTCTTCCACCAAGCTAATACATCTAGATTATCTATTTGATTTTCATCATATGCAGACTGAAGATCATTTCGCAAATAAAATTTTAGTTCACTACTTAAAGATAAAGAAGATAAAGATGAAGATGAACTTGAAGGATGTGTGTGTTTTCTTTGTGCAATAAATAAAAAAATAGATGACGAATGAGAACTAATAGAAGAAACAGAGCTTTGAGCAGGTATTCTAGATCCACGAATTTTTCATCATATAAAGCATAAATATCATGAAGAAGTTGTGTTACCTCATTTTTAGCAGGTTCAGGATCTTTAACCATGTTTTCACAATATGCATCAATTAAAATTAGTACGCCACTTAATTTAATTCTAGGATCAAAACAGCAGCTAAGTTATGCAAAGGACATATTCTATCCCAATATTCATTCCATTTAGTTTTTATTGATGTATAATAGGCATTAAAACATCATCATATCTATGTTCATTAATTTTTCACTAATTATATGCTTGTTGTAAAAATAAACAAGAATTTGGATAATAAATACCAAAAAGAACATTTATAACATCATAAAAACTAACAAAAAAATATTTCAAAATTTTACCTTTACTTCAATCAGTTTCAGTCAATGTAAATTCTAATCCATGATCATTAATATATGCACTTAATAAGTTTGTATATGGATCGATATGCATCATGTATCATGTTATAGGTACTATTCCAACGAGTAATTACATCAAGTTTAAATTTTTTAAAATATTTACCATGATCTATACATAATTGTTTAAATTCTTGAAGTCTTGCTCTTAAAGCATAAATAAAAGAAACTAAATTTCTAATTTTTGAAATAACATCTTGAATCATGCCCATGCCAGATTGAACAGAAAGATTTAATATATGATATGCACATCTAATATGCAATAATTATCCATTTAAAATGGGATGCAATGAGTCATTTAATAATGCAACAGTAGAATTATTATTAGATGCATTATCAAAAGTAATAGACATTATTTTATCATTAATATTATATGAGGATGCAGTTTGATAAATAGCATTTAAAATTTGTTGCCCCGAATGCAAAAATTAAAAGCACAAAAGCAAGAATTCGTTTATTTAGTTGTCAATCATTATCATATAATAAGCAGTAAGAGCAATAAAATAATTACTACCTATAGATGCTGACCAAATATCAGAAGTTAAAGAAACTCTTGCATTTAAATAGAGAGTGTTTCTATTAAACTTTGTCTCATTGCTAAACAGTTTGTCATAACTACTCTTCTAAATATTTGTCTACTAGTTCTTCTATAAACAGGTTGTAGGGCTAATTGAACATATTCTTAAATATTAAAAGATTCACATAAACTAAAAGGTAATTCATCCTTAACTATCAATCTTACAAGTAATTTTTTCTGATTTTTATGATTATATACAAAATACCTACAAGTAATCTCCCTTGTATATTAAGTATATATTGTAGACGAGAATCATGCATCCTATAAATCTCTTGATGTCTTTTTAAATGGCCTATTCCATCACTACAACTACAACTATAAAGTTTTGCATATTTTCTACATTTTGCTTTCAAGACTCTATCAACCATAATTCTATCAAAATCATTCCAAACATCACTAATCCTCTTATGAGAGGAGGTTTGACCTTCACTTGGTTCACTGGTTCTAGAGAAAACTTGGAGATTAGTTTTCTTTCCCTCAGAAATAAGGGGCATGCCAAAATGACTTTCATTATAAGATGTCATATCTAAAATTCTAAATTGATAAATGTAAAAAAATTAACACTAACCATAAAAAAGAATTAAGAAGATGACCAAAGGTGGAGGCGTGGAGCCGAGATTTGTGAGCTTCCTCTTGTGCTCTCACCTCTCAACAAGAAGTGGCCTTCTTTCTCTTGTACTTCTAACTTCTCAACAAGAACCTCCTCTTGTATAGCACTTGAACACTTGCTAGAATACTTGCAAAATAAAAATTAAATTGTTAGAGCACTTGCTAGAAGAAAGAAATAAGTAGTAGAGAAGGAGAGAATAGTTGGTTTAGTGTGGTGAGAATGAGGAAGGAATGGGGTGTTTATAGGACTCTCAAAATTTTTTTCCAAAATACCCTTCCATATAGCCGTTTTATGGCTGTTGGAAGGGTTAAAAAGGTAAAATCCTTCCCTTCCATATAGTTGTTTCTAGTTGTTTTCCAATGGCTAGAAATGGCTTCAACTGGGCCGTACCCAGGCCTAGCCCATGGCGGGCCATGCCTAGCATGGCCCAGTTGAAGACATTAGGGGCCATGCCGGGCACCAAATTTTTTTAACGGGCCGTACCGGACATGGCCTGTTTAATAACAAACTGTGCCAGGCACGGCCCTTATATTTGGGAGCTCGGGGGCCTGGGTCGGGCCGTGCCAGGCATGGCTAGTGTCCACCTCTAAGATTATGCGGAAAGAGATAGCGCTAAAGGATATGAAAAAAGTTGATTTGACGATGACTAAATTTTTGATAAAGAGAAATTTGTCCTCAAATACTTCATGTTTGGAATTTGAAGAGCTAGTAAATAGTAATGTAGCGTTTGAAATTGAGACTCATAATAATGAAGGTGGTTTTGAATGATTTTGTTTTCTAGTCACATTCCATCAATTTATGTAAATAAATGTTTTTAGTCACATTCCCTCAATTTATTTTCTTTCTGATTCCTCTAGGGTACACGATCTCATTATGCACAACTTACCTATGCAGGATCGTTGTTATAATCACTAGGAAAGTCAATATCAAACTGAAAGCTAAATATAAAACATGCACACCTTTTCTGAAGCTTTTTATTAAGCCCTGCTCTATACCTTTAATTATATTAATGGAATAAGGTTTGTTGGTAGAGTGGTCCACTGTTGTCAACACCTCATGCCTGGAAACAATATCTGCAACAACATAGCAACCTGAATCAATAGCTGGTGTTGGCTCGGAGTAAGAAAGCCAAGTCCTAAAAAAATTACAATATAGAATAACCTAAGAAACATGTACAGTTACTGCAACAAACAAATCACATAGGAATTTAAGAAAATGATAAAACTAAAAATAATATGTTTCCTGTTTAACTAACATTGATTTTAATAAAACTAATATGTTTCCTGTTTAACTAACATTGATTTTAATAAAACTACCTTCAAACAAAGTTATTTATGTTCAGTTGGAGGTGGAAGCATGAGAAGCCAATCATAAGCGGAACTAAGATTTCAATGTGTGTTTCACACACCAGCTAGAATATGTGGTTTGTTAAAGTACTAATATACTTTCATGTGGATGCTTTTATGAAAGTTTTCATTTTTATCTTTAAATTGTCTTCCCTACCTCATGAAGTCAAGGACTAAATCCAGGGTAGAAAATGTTTGAAGCTGCAAGTGATTATTTAAGTCATCTATGCAACCCTCGTCTACCTTGCATCATTTCACTTCTATATTTAGTATCACAACTTGTGGCCATTTTTTCTAGACTCTCTTGTATCTTCAACATTTTATTCAATTTGAGCCCATGATTGACTGGTATCCTTTTCTAACTTGTCTGAATGAATAAGGTTTCCACTAGCAAAGAACTATGGCCCACCTTTTTCAAAAAGTGAAACAAGATGTGGCTAATTACGACTAAACTTAGTTTGATAGCTAAGAAAACACTCATTTTTCACTAGCTAAGAAATCACTGATATGTGAAACAAGGTATGTGGCTAAGAACTATGGCGCACCTTTTTCACAAAGTGAAGGGAGATATTTGGCTAATTATGCCTAAAGTTAGTTTGACAACTAAGAAAACACTCATTTCCACTAGTTAAGAAACCACTTATATGATCATTACTACAAACAAGATTTAAGAAAGAAAGTTTGTAATAGTTGTCATTATGATTTATGAAGTTCATTTCATCACCTATTTCAAGCAACATATCTAACATCAACTTAAGATAAAGAACCTTAGGGGTTAGGAGCCTTCTCCACTCAATTCCAGGGCTCAAATTAGAATCTCTTCTTAAAAGTACTTTTTGTCACTAGTATAAGTTTCATCTTCCACAAGCGATGCCTACTTAACAAATAAGCCCACTATTGATGCATATACAGGAATTCATCTAGCATTGCCAATTGCACATATAGTGTATTGCCCCCATTAGTTGACTCCATTGCATCTTAGCAACCATTGAACACTCCTTAAGTTATAGATATCAATCATGACAAATGAAACTTCTCTTAGCCTATTTGTGTCAAGGCAAAGAACAGTATGATATAAACTCAAGTGAAAACTATATAAAAGCCTCAAAAGCTTCCATCCAAGTGAAAACTTTAATACCTTTCTTACACCCATCCCAAGAATGATATGATCAAAGTATCCTGATGCATACAGTATTCCATTTTGCCAATAATTCTCTTATGCTCTAACAATGCCCCCCCATCCATCCCTTCATCTTCATCAAACCTAGCTTCATGCAGAATTGCATTAACTTTGTTGACTTGATGGAAATCAATTGCCTCACAACCACCATATTGCCCTTAGAAGCAATGTAACTCTGTTGATCTCGTCCAACCCTTTGCAAATGGCCAATTTTATTAGTCAGATGAAGAAAGGAGAAAAAGGGATTTTTATGGTTCAAAAAAAGGAAAAATACACTGCTTGCATATTTTAGAGATTCCTCACTGCTGGATTAGTAGCCAATTTCTTCTAATGCTCGGAATTGGTAAATTGCATGATTGGAAACTGCAGTTAAAACTAAACTACCGCAAGGGACTGGGACCGAGGGAAAGGGGGAAGTTAGCACTGTTCACATAATCTTCCATGGAGGAAATCTATATGGCTCTGGGCTTGAGCCAGCAGGCCCAGTTCAACCCAATTAGATTTAACAACCTTTGGTCCAACATAAAGGTAAAATTCATCACATACAAGAATCTTTGACCACCAAAGAACACAATTCAAGAGTTTGATACTTTCATTTGATTACCAAACATATTATGACAACATAGTATGAGAAAGACAACAAAGACACTTGTTTCTAACACCACAGACCTTTTTCTCTCACCATCAGAAATACAATCCTATTCTGCATGTCATTGTCCTCAAAGTCCAGTGCCAAGCCCATTTATCAATCACATTCATCTGCTCATGACATGATAACAGAAGCATAGTAGTTCAACTATGAAAATATCATCATGTTTCCACTACATGCTAACTCCCCAAAAACTTCTACTTTTGTGTTATCAATAGTGTTAGGTAACTTAGGGTGTTGAACTCACTTCAACTATTTTTATTGCACCCACAACCAAATCTGTGCTCTCACCTGCTTATAGTCAGGTAGCCAAATATATACTCTCTGGAAAACCTCTTATAAATTTGATTCAAGCAAAGGAGGGCAAAGGAATATATCTCGATCTTGGAGTCTCAATTGAGAAAGCTTCAAGAATGCTTGGAAAGCTGGTTATATGCCCTTCAAAGATTTGACCTAATCAAGTTCCATATCAAGGCCAACACAAATCTTGGCTAGAGGTATGGAGGTCAGTAGATCTGCTTGCAACCTTCCTTTCAATGGTCAATGATGGAGACAGCAAGTACACATCCTCCAATAAGGACTTCGAAAGAAATGGGAAAGACTGAAGCATGTTGGATGTTTTTAATAGTTGAGGTAATTATCATAAATTGAGAAGATGACATATTGACAGAGTCATAAGATTTGAGGCAAACGCTACTCACACATGGATTAATAGAATATGATCAAAACTACAATTTTGGCATCTTTCAAAGACCAACAGAAGCAGCTCAAATCAAGGAGTACAATTGTCTATAGGGTGAGATCCACTATTGATGCCAATACCAAAAACTGGACAATGGTCCATAGGCCCTAAGGCTTGAATTTAGAAAGAGGGCGAAAATTCTGAGAGAATGTTCAAATGAGAAGGAGTAGAAAAAGGGAGTAAAGCAAGCAATTTTGTGTCTTCATTGAGAAGACAATCGATGAATAGCAACAAAAGATAAAAGGATAATGGTGGCAAAGTTGGGCCATGGCCCATTTATTCAGCCCATTAGGGCTGAAAGGGTGAGCGCCCTTTCCTTTTGGGGGCCTGGCAGCGGAGAAAGAGAGTGAGAAAAAGGGAGAGAAAGGCGGCTGGTGCTGCAGAGGTGAAGAATGAAGGCGGCGGCTGCTGCTTGGAGCGGTGAAGAATGAAGGTGGCGGCTGTTGCTGCTGGAGCGGTGATTCCATGTGAAGAAAAAGGTAGAAAATAAGAGAAGAAGAAGAGAAGGAAAAAAAAAAATAAGAAGATAATGCAGAAAGCCGTATTTTTCGGTGACATAATCCTTATATCCTTATTATTTTCTTGTGATTATTTCTTAAGTCCAGGCAAGGGACTTTGATACTTGAATATTTATTATTTTATAGTGGATCTTCTTCTCTGGCTTGCCCGTGATTTTTTTTCCTTTATTTTGAAGGGATTTTCCATGTAAATCTTGGTGTTTCTATGTGATTGTGTGGTTTGTGCATCTTATTTATTATTCCGCTGCTTATTATGGCATGCTAGTATTTGTTCATATACGGATTCTTTCCCATCAGGCAAATATACAAAACTTCCTCTAAAGATATTTTATAATAAAACCCGTTCTTCATCAAATAAAATGGCCAACCACCATAAACTGCAACACACAATAGTAATGCATGTTATGGTGGCCTTCAAGAGTGCTGAGTCCTACCATGATTGATGTTGCAACTTTGGTTGAACCCACAAATAACTCAAAAAACTTTTTGATGCTCAAAGAATTGATAATGAGGCTTGGTTTCAGTTTTAGCTAAAAGAATCCATCACTACTAGGAAAGGTATGATTTCCCAGTATGAGTGTATGCTGAATTGTGCCTAACTTATTCTTGATGCTGAGTTCCCTCGTTGTAGTACAAAGGATTAAGATATTCAAATCAACATATCAGTATTTTAAAGGATTAAGATATTTAAATCAATTTAGAATTTGACCCCCCAAGCATGTGTATGAACTATGAAGGAAAGTTGATCTACATCATTTCAAATCATTGCTAGCCACAACAAGCAAAAAAAAAAACTAGAATCTTTCCTAATCCAGTATCCCTTAAATAGACAAAGCTTTGCTAATCAAGCACCCTAGAGTTTTGTTAACGAATAATTTGGAGTCAATCAAACCCAAGCACCCTTTCTTCTTTAGGAGACAATAGATAGCTCATTTCAATATGAGTTGTACAACAAAAGCATAATTGCAACCTATCAACATTGTTGATTTAGGCCTACTTTTTGCATGATTATTTTGTAGGAGGCTATATTGATAAAATAATTTATCTAATCATTATATCTCCAAATTAGCAACCTTTGAAAGATAAAAATTATTAAAATTTAAATGTGCTAGTGCATTAAACTCACAGAATTTGATTTTCCTTAGTAGTGTTCCTAGAATTAAATTAGTTGCGTGCTCTATATAGAAGGAAAATGCTCACTTGGAAATCCTTGAGTGAATATATTTAAGAAGTTAGGGAGTTGTAGAAACTCAAAATGTTGAACCAAGCAAAGTCATTAAACTGATGCATCTTGGATCCCTGACCGTGTGAAAAGGTTATATGACACAGTAGCTAAACCAAAATAGCTTTCTTTCAATTTATGTTTATTTTGATCGATTAACCCATATAGATTTGAACAAATCTAACTTGAACCAAAAAAATAAATAAATAAATCATAGCCAGATTGAAGCAAATTTATATGCTTCCTGAATAATTTGATCATTAAACTGATTTCCAGTGAGGTGAAGGCTTCCTCATGCCTATCCATAATGGTGGCCATTTAAATATTAATAAATGATACAGACATTCTTTTTGCCTTTTTCTTGTTATTTCATCCTTAAGGAAGATAAACACAATGAGGACTTTTACAAAGCATTTGCTGCTAAAAGATTTAGAAGTTGCAATCACTTTCTTCAACAAATTATTTCATCATGGTATTCAACACCTCTTCGACTCTCTTGATTAACCACACCTGAAACAAACTAGGCATCATGAACAGTCATTTGAAGCAACACCTCAAAGCTATGATTTTATGATAGAAAACAACAATGTCGTCAAAACTAAGGTTATCAATTTCGTTTCGGATTATGTTTCGTTTAGCATATAAAACGAAATATTTTGGTATCGGACCGTTTCGGTGCTTCGTTTCGGAATATATATATATAATAAAAAATTTATTCATAATTCATATTCTTTATAAATAATAATAACAACAACATAAAAATAAAGAGTTTAAATTTTTAAGAGTTTGATATATATATATATATATATATATATAATTCATATTCTTCATAAATAATAATAATAATATAAAAATAAAGAGTTTAAATTTTTAAAAGATGCGGCTGTGAGGATAGGGTAACTAGAATTTTTTTGTTATTATATATATATATTTAAAATGGGGATAGGGTAACTAGGATTTTTTTTTATATATATTTTTTTTAAAATGGTTCTGAAAGTTTAATAATTCATAAATTGGTTTTCAAACATATTTTACCGAAACAGTCGAAAACTATCGAAAAATCTTTCAAAACTAAACGTAGTACTTATCTTTTTGGATAAGCTACCAAAACGAAATATCTCGATCGAAATGAAACGAAATTGATAACTTTGATCAAAACCTTTCTTAGAACAAATTGTCCGACCATCTTTGGACTAGCCATTAAACTTTATGCCACGTCTTCTACAAAAATCCAAAAAGAACACCATAATTCAAGAATAAGGCCCTCAGCGAAGAACAGAGATGGATTAGCGTATTTACCAAAATGCAAATGTAAGTCAAACGAGGAAGCAAAATAAAAGGAAAGAAAGAAAGGAATTTAAAAAAAAAAAAAAAAAAAAAAAACACGAGAGCGGGATAGATTCGGTTTTCTTTGGAAGCTTAGCCCCTCAAACTGATTATCTAGAGGTCAGAAGTGAACATCTTTCATCTGAAGGCCTGACCCTTTAAAGGATCATATTACCCTAATTCTTGAATTTTTATTTATCGATTCATCCTGGTATCAACTGATATCAGAGTGCCAAATACTTGATAATATATTTCTTTGTTCATCTTGTTTCCTTTTTTTTTTTTTTCAAGTGCAAAACGCTAATTTGTAGAGGAAAAAAAAAAACTACTAGATAAAAAGAGAAGGGGAGGTTAAAAAAGGAGTGAAAAATTTAGAGAAGAATCCCAACTTCTTCCCCACGCCAACGCCATCTCCAGCCAGCACGCCGCCCCTAAACTCTAATCCTACCCATATTCTATCTAAACGTTTGAATCAATTAGTTGAGTATGGGTGCAAATGAGGCCTGGTAAAAAATATCATAACTCAGTTGGGATTTATGATACAATGGTGGGACACATATGAAGTAACGAATTAAGTTTTTTTTTTTTTAATTCAGCTCTACCCATGGGTGGTACCAATCAAGCATAAGAATAGTAGAGAGAGTATATACTCTGTCAAAATTTGAAACTAATGGAAAAACTAATTAAATTGAAGAGATAATAAGTTGTGTTGCTAATAGAAATTTGAAAGCTAGCTTATATTGTTCTTGATATTCAGTAACATTATCATTGATACTATGATTTGTTAAAAAAATTTAAGAATCATCATAATAATTTTCAATTATTGATGATCCCCATCTAGAAGAAAATTTATTCTTGATGATTTGTTTGATATATCATATCTTAATAATTAAAAATATTTAGATATTTATAATTAAACCATTTGATATGGCATAAAAAAGATCACTGGGTATATAATACTATCTATCCTCAATATATTTCGCAACAATCATAATAATTTTTTTTGTATATTTATTTATTATTATTATTTAGATAAGTTATAATATTGCTTTTACAATATTATTATAGCATAATAATATTATTACATTACATTATAATATAATCTTATAAATTAAATTTTATTAGTATAAAAATAATATTAAATATCTATTTAATAAATGAGGGCATTTTGAGCTTTAAATTTTAGTCTAAAATCACTATATAGCGATAATCATATATACTCATACTCAAGAATAATATAGGATAATTTTAGAGGTGAAGATGATTTAAATTCACTATTACAAAAGATCATCATAGTATAACCAAATGCAATGATCTCATTTTCTTTATCGCCAATAATTCTGAATAGATCACCTCATATTAGATGCCTTGAAGTATTAAAAAAAGATTTATTTACTAAGTTATCTCGTTTGTGCTTTCATAAAAAAAAAAACATAGCTACTTGTTGATCCTAAAATCTTAATGAAATTATTTAGATTCATTTAAAATTTATGCCACAATTTCTAAGGAAACATATCTTTGATCAGCTCTCATTGCAACTCAACCTTTTTGTGCGTTTTACTATTTTATATTTCTCAATGAATTAATGATTAATACGCCTGTTACATTAATGGGAATTAGAACTAATATAAAAATAATCCTTTACTTAGCAGCTAGATAAATCACATACAAAGTATTACATGTTATTATTTTAAGAATTAGTTATATTTGTGCAATATGAAGTTGTTATACCATCGTATCATCTGTAATTCATTAGATGGCAAGTAAATTTTTTATTACGATAATAACAGTTTTAGCAGTGATGACGCCAAGTCACCTTCTTCAAACGTCGGGGAAGACGGACGTCCTTCTCCTCGGACCCCTGCAAGAAAAGTCTCGGAGACCTGTGGTTCCGGTAGGGACCCTCCGACGCTAAATCAGTCACTTGGGTTCAGACAAAGAACCGCTCAGCGGAAGGGAGCTGAGGCAGTTAGGGTTTTGCTAGGAGGAAGAAAGCTAAAAACCAGAGTTCATATCCCTACTTACAGTGCGGGCACGTGCTTTTATACCTGTCCGAATATCCTATCTTACTGTTCCGAAAGATCGCCATCGTACCATCGCTGTGCGTGCCGGAGGTAGCCCGTACTACCTATCAACGTGATATCACACGTGTCTAACAGCTGCGATGGCATTCGGTGCGTGCTGTTGTTTGATATGACCGCGCACAGTCGCAAGTGGTAGCGAATCGTACGCCGTAACGGAGCACGGCCATGCGCAGGGACATGCAGTGCGCCATACACCATTATGAGGCATGGCCCTCCGTAACGGGGTGCAATCACGGGCGTACGGAGAATCACGTGGGCGCGCCATTCGGCCCGAAGCTGTCATTCCTTTCGACGGTTGAACTGCATGCTAATCGTTGATGATACCCACGTACTCCGAGACCGAAGGAGGATCTCGGGATAGAGATATGGTGGTCCCATCCCGAGACCGGAAGGGGTCCTGGGGGTGGAATGATGCCGGTGCACCCGAGACCGGAGGGGGTCTCGGGGTCAAGAGATGATGACCCCACCCCGAGACCGGAAGGGGTCCCGGGGGTGGGATGATGTCGGTGCACCCTGAGACCGGAGGGGGTCTCGGGGTCAAGAGAAGATGATCCGACCCCGAGACCGGAAGGGGTCCCGGGGGTGGGATGATGCCGGTGCACCCGAGACCGGAAGGGATCTCGGGGTCAAGAGATGATGATCCCACCTCGAGACCGGAAGGGGTCCCGGGGGTGGGATGATGCCGGTGCACTCCGAGATCGGAGGGGGGTTTCGGGGTCAAGAGATGATAACCCCACCCCGAGACCGGAAGGGGTCCCGGGGTGGGATGATGCCGGTGCACCCCGAGACCGGAGGGGGTCTCGGGGTCAAGAGATGATGATCCCACCCCGAGAACGGAAGGGATCCCGGAGGTGGGATGATGCCAATGCACCCCGAGACCGGAGGGGGTCTCGGGGTCAAAAGATGATGATCCCACCCCGAGACCGGAAGGGGTCCCGGGGGTGGGATGATGCGGTGCACCCCGAGACCGGAGGGGGTCTCGGGGTCAAGAGATGATGACCCCATCCTGAGATCGGAAGGGTCCCGGGGGTGGGATGATACCGGTGCACCCCGAGATCGGAGGGGGGTCTCGGGGTCAAGAGATGATGACCCCACCCCGAGACCGGAAGGGGTCCCGGGGGTGGGATGATGCCGGTGCACCCCGAGACCGGAGGGGGTCTCAAGGTCAAGATATGATGACCCCACCCCAAGACCGGAAGGGGTCCCGGGGGTGGGATGATGCCGGTGCACCCCGAGACCAGAGGGGTCTCGGGGTCAAGAGATGATGATCCCACCCCGAGACCAGAAGGGGTCCCGGGGGTGAGATGATGCCGGTGCACCCCGAGACTAGAGGGGCGGTCTCGGGGTCAAGAGATGATGATCCCACCCTGAGACCGGAAGGGGTCCCGAGGGTGGGATGATGCCGGTGCACCCCGAGACCGGAGGGGGGTCTCGGGGTCAAGAGATGATGATCCCATCCGAGACCGGAAGGGGTCCCGGGGGTGGGATGATGCCGGTGCACCCCGAGACTGGAGGGGGTCTCGGGGTCAAGAGATGATGACCCCACCCCAGACCGGAAGAGGTCCCGGGGTGGGATGATGCCGGGTGCACCCCAAGACCGGAGGGGGTCTCGGGGTCAAGAGATGATGATCCCACCCCAAGACCGGAAGGGGTCCTGGGGGTGGGATGATGCCGGTGCACCCCGAGACCGGAGGGGGTCTCAGGGTCAAGAGATGATGACCCCACCCCGAGACCGGAAGGGGTCCCGGGGTGGGATGATGCCGGTGCACCCGAGACAGGAGGGGGGTCTCAGGGTCAAGAGATGAATACCCCACCCCGAGACCGAAAGGGGTCCCGGGGGTGGGATGATGCCGGTGCACCCCGAGACCGGAGGGGGGTCTCGGGTCGGGAGATGGTGATCTCCGTTAGCTGTTGTTACCTTTTATTCTGACGATGCGGGATCAGTCATATCAGATGCCCCCTCATCCCTGAGGTGAAGCGGGTCCCACCGTTGAGGCGCAAGGGGTGTTCTCCACGACTGATCCCCGTCCACATCTTTTATGCGGACGGCCTGGGGAATGTAAGAAGGCGGCCCTCCGTACACTGTGCCCGCCACGATCGACCTCGAGAGAAAACTGGCCCTTCAAAGTCTACGCGAAAAGCCGCATCATCATTACCTCTCATTACGGCGATGTCAGCAGGGTCCCATCACTGGCCGGAGGCGTGCCGCACCACGCGCTGGGCATCCCTCGAGGTGAGCCAGCCTATGGTAGGGGGCCATGTGGCTGGCGAGGCGAGGCTGGACGATTTGAAAACCCAATAAAGCCAAACGAGGGATTGAATCTGGCCATATTGTTTCCATTGTCATCGTCTTCCTTTGTGCCTGTGCTCTGATCTCCCTGCAACCTGAGAGCTCGTGCTTGGTTTTCTTTCTTCCAGGTCAGTTCTTTACCCATTCCAGACTTTCGTTCCTTTGCTCATGAGCTCGCCATCTTGGACCTCGGAGGACAGTTCGGAGAACTGTTCTCCTTCTGAGAGGTTCTGTACCTCTCCCGCACCTTCTCCTTCTCTTCACTTGAGTGGTCCACTGATTCAGAGGACCGCGTCCCCCTGGCCCGGCGACGGGTCGCCAGCGGAGCCCCATCTAGGGGCCGCCGGTCGGAGGCCAGCACCTCCTCGATGGTGGAGGGGTCCCCGGAGGGGATTGCCTCCACGGTGACACATCTGGATTTGGCGAAAATCCAGGCCCGTTACCAGATTCCCCGGGATGTTAAGCTTTTTTTGCCAACTCCTGATGATAGGGTCATCTCCTCCCTACCCGGTCGAGTGGCCCTTTATGAGATTTGCCTAAAGGCAGGTCTCCGTCCACCTTTTCCCCCTTTTTCATCAACCTTCTCAACTACTACTCCTTGACCCCATCTCAACTGGTCCCGAACTCCTACCGTGTTGTTAGCGCCTTTGTCATCCTTTGCCATCGTCTGGGTATCACCCCCTGAATCACTCTTTTTCGATCCTTCTACATCCTTCGGGCTCAGAAGGGTTGGTGGCTATTCCAGCCCCGACCCAATCGGGTCCTAAAACTTCTTCTTCCCTCTTCAATCAAGGGATGGAAATCTCGATTCTTTTTTGCAAACATTGACCAAGTTAGGCCCCGGTGGGGAGATCCCGACCTCCGAGGGAATGTGATCGCCATTCATCTTGGTATCGAGAGGCGTTGGGTCAAATGCTGACCGCCGAGATCTCTCGATACACCTGCTATTGACGGAGGATAATCTCGAGTCGGCGGGTCTTATCTCCCACCGGGGTAAGCCATCTCCACCCTTAGCTAAAAATTTGCTTCTCTTTTTCTTTCCCCCCCTTTTTTTTTCTTCTTTTTTTTTTTACTCAGACTGTTATTGCGCAGCTATGAAGATACCGGCAGCGAAACTCCTGAGGGCCGCCTCTAAAAAGAGGGCCCGGGAAGGGCCACCTGGAGGTCAACAAGCTCCAGCTCCAAAGCGCCCGACGGTTTGGGCCTCCCCACCACCGGCATCGCAAGATTTCCCGGCTGTTGCAGAAGTCGATCTCACGGTCGACACTCCGCCAGAGATGGCGGCGACCGTGAGAGTCCCAGTTGAGGAGCCAATCGCGGAGGGGCCCACAGTCGCCGAAGAGCTTCCTGCTCCTGGAGAACCGACCCCGCCGGAGGCTGCCATGGATTGGGGCGAGGGGCCATCAGGGCTGTGAGTCCACCCCCCGAGAGGTTGCCTAGGAGTAGCCCGCGCATCAAGCCAGGGACCGCCGAGACGGTCAAGCGGAGTGAGGTCAAGCCCGGGCCACCCAGAGACTCCTTAAACGATGGTCGCTGGGCTGAGCGGGTCCTTGCCCCGGTCTTTGTGCCCGAGATCCTGGAGGACCTTAGCCACCAAAAGGCGAGCGCATTCTTCCAGGATTCCTACGCAGCTGTCGTCAGGGTAAGCGGTCTTTTCGCCCTTTGCCCTCATATCTTTTTCTTTTTGCTAACTTATAGCTTACGTGTGCAGCTCGCACACTCCCTGAGGGCCGCCAGGGAGGTGATTCATGGTGGGAAGGCCCTCTGCGGGAGGCACAGAAGGAGGCTGAGGACGCTTAGCGCCGCGCGGAGGCGGCCGAAGAGGCGCTGGAGTTGGCCAGAAGCGCCTGGGCAAGTGAAATAAAGGCCGCTGAGAACCGGGCGGAGGTCGATGCCAACGCGTGCGGCACTCCTCCAAATGAAGGAGGCCGAAAATGCTGTGATGGCCAGAGATCTACACATCTCTGAGCTAACCTTAGCCCTCCAGGAGGCCGAAGGTCAAGCGATTGCGGCGAAAGAAGAGGCGCGGGCGGCGAAGGAGGAAACCAGCCAATCCGGAGAGGAGGCGAGCCGTGCCCGGGAGGCTGAGAGGGTTGCAGCGGCAGCCCTCGCCGTGGAGAAGGCTCGGGCCGCTGGGATCATAGAAGAGTACAAGGCGTCCGAGCGCTTTACAGATGATTTGGTAGAAGCCTCGGCGGCAGTGTTCCTCGAAGGGTTCCAGCATGGGAAGAAGAAAGTGGCCAGGGATTTGAACATCCCCCAGGCCCTGGAAGTTGAGCTAGAGCGTTTATCAGATTTGGCCCCCTTCGATGATGAGCCCGCCCAGCAGAGCCGTGAGCTCATACCTCTATTTGTTTTGTTTTTGTTTTTGTTTTTTTTTTTGCAAGTCCGACGATGTCGGCATTTTGTAATCCCTTCCAATCAATGAGAATATTCTTCAAGATGCAGTCTATTTGTGACTTACCATGAATTATTTGATTGACAACACGCGGCACCGTGGTCCCATTAGTTCCGATAGTGCCAGGGGATAACTCTCAACTCGAGCTATTCCGCCTTAGCCGTCTAGGACTGAAAGTTAGGGCCAAGGAGGATAGGTTTCTTGGAGTTGAAACGCCGGCAGTTGGAGGTTAGGTAGGCGGGTTCCTCAAGACCATCAGCGCAATGCTTTGCCACGAGTGTGTCGGGCCTTGTGGTAAGTAGGCCTGTGGCTTTTGATGCCTGCGGGGGTTGGTCTTTATCTGACCGGTGGGACTTTGTGCGGTCGGGTGTCGAGCTTTAAGTCTAGCGAGCCCGGGGCTTCTTGTGCCGACTGGAGTCGGGCTTTATGCCTGGCTGGTGCAGGGCTTTAGGTGCCGACGGGTGTCGGGCTTCATGCCTGGCTGGCCCAGGGCTTTAGGTGCCGACGGGTGTCGGGCTTCATGCCTGGCTGGCCCAGGCTTTGGGTGCCGAGAGGTGTCGGGCTTCATGCCTGGCTAGTACAGGGCTTTAGGTATCGAGGGTATCGGGCTTCATGCCTGGCTGGCCCAGGGCTTGCGCCGATCGAGGTTGGGCTTTATGCCTAGCTGGCCCAGGGCTTTAGGTGCCGACGGGTGTCGGGCTTCATGCCTGGCTGGCCCAGGGTTTTGTGCCGATCGGGGTCGGGCTTTATGCCTGGCTGGCCCAGGGCTTTTTGTGCCGACGGGTGTCGGGCTTCATACCTGGCTGGCCCAGGGCTTAGGTGCCGGCGCTTGGGGTCGGCCGGGGCCGTCCCTGCTGGACCCGAGCTTTTGCTGCTAGAGCCGGTGGTACACCGCTCTGCCAGTGGTACACTGGGCTTCATGCCTGGCTGGCCCAGGGCTTTGGTGCCGGCGCTTGGGGCCGGCTGGGGCCATCCCTGCTGGACCCGGGCTTTTGTTGCTGAGAGCCGGTGGTACACCGCTCTGCCAGTGGTACACTGGGCTTCATGCCTGGCTGGCCCAGGGCTTGGTGCCAGCGCTTGGGGTCAGCCGAGGTCGTCCCTGCTGGACCCGGGCTTTTGCTGCTGAGAGCCGGTGGTACACCGCTCTGCCAGTGGTACACTGGGCTTCATGCCTGGCTGGCCCAGGGCTTTGGTGCCAACCGGGGTCGGGCTTTATGCCTGGCTAGTGCAGGGCTTTTCGTACCGATTGGGTCGGGCTTCAGGCCTAGCTGTGCAGGGCTTTTTGTGCCGATGGGTGTCGGGCTTCATGCCTGGCTGGCCCAGGGCTTTGGGTGCCGACAGGTGTCGGGCTTCATGCCTGGCTGGTGCAGGGCTTTTTGTGCCGACGGGTGTCGGGCTTCATGCCTGGCTGGCCCAGGGCTTTGGGTGCCGACAGGTGTCGGGCTTCATGCCTGGCTGGTGCAGGGCTTTAGGTATCGACGGGTGTCGGGCTTCATGCCTGGCTGGCCCAGGGCTTTGGGCGCCGGTAGGTGTCGGGCTTCATGCCTGGCTGGTGCAGGGCTTTTTGTGCCGACGGGTGTCGGGCTTCATGCCTGGCTGGCCCAGGGCTTTGGGTGCCGACAGGTGTCGGGCTTCATGCCTGGCTGGTGTAGGGCTTTAGGTGCCGACGGGTGTTGGGCTTCATGCCTAGCTGGCCCAGGGCTTTTTATGAAAAGATCTTAGTAGCTAAAATCGAATCTTGTTAATATAGAATGGAGGGTGAAAACCCAAGTGAATACAGGCGTGAGACTTGACATGAGAGGAGGAATACATTACTGATAATACCGACGAAGGTTATCTGCATTCCATGTCCTAGGGAGTGGCTTCCCATCGAGTTCCTCAATCTTGTAAGCTCTGTGGCGGAGTGTCTCGGCGATCCGATAAGGTCCTTCCCAATTTGGAGCTAGCTTGCCTCCCTCTGCTGGCTTCGAGACCTCAGCCCGTCGAAGGACCAGGTCTCCTGGCAGGAACGTCCTGGGGCACACACGAGCGTTGTAAT
Organism: Calamus simplicifolius; assembly: GCA_900491605.1. Classification (NCBI taxonomy): domain Eukaryota; kingdom Viridiplantae; phylum Streptophyta; class Magnoliopsida; order Arecales; family Arecaceae; genus Calamus; species Calamus simplicifolius. Next base: position 167,033 of record UESW01002133.1, on the reverse strand, counting down.
ATTTAGCGGTCCGTTGCCAGTAGACCGCCATCCGAAGTTGCGCCCGGTCTCGTACTTTCTCCATCAGGTCGAGGTTGGCTCGCAGCTGGTCAGGGTTACCTTCCTCGCTGTATGATTCCACCCGAGGGCTTGGTGCGCCAACCTCCACCGGGATAACGACTTCGGATCCAAAGACTAAGCTGAATGGCATCTTGCCGGTGGGGGCTCGCGGTGTTGTGTGGTAGGCCCATAGCACGTTGGGGAGCTCCTCCACCCATCGCCCTTGCAATCATCTAGCCGAGATTTCAACCCCTGGAGAATGATTCGATTAGTCACCTCGGCCGCCCCGTTGGTCTAGGGTGCCCGACGGAAGTGAACCTCTGATGGATACCTAGCTCGGAGCAGAACTCCCGGAAGGGCGCATTGTCAAATTGCCGGCCGTTATCAGTGACTAGGGTGTGCGGTAGCCCAAACCGACATATGATGGACTTCCAAAAGAAGGATCTCACTTGCTTTCGGTAATCTTGGCAAGGGCCTCGGCTTCAACCCACTTGGTGAAGTGATCCACCGCCACCAAGAGGAACTTTCGCTACCCGAAAGCCGAGGGAAATGGTCCCAGAATATCCATGCCCCACTGGGCAAAGGGCTAAGGTGCTACCAAGGGGGTTAGGTGAGATGTCGGCTGTCGCTGGATGTTAGCGTGACGCTGACAGCTATCACATCTCTTAACAAGCTCGGCCGCGTCTTCCTTCATTGTCAGCCAGAAGTACCCCTGCCGCAAGGCCTTGTAGGCTAGGGCTCTGCCCCCAGGTGACTCCCATAGATGCCTTCATTGATCTCTCTGAGGATGTAATCTGATTTTGCCAGCCCCACGCACCTGAGGACTGGGTATGAGAAGGATCTCTGATAAAGCTTCCCGTCCATCATCAAGAATCTCGGGGCCCTCCGCTTGGGCAGCCTGGCCTCAGCGGGGTTCTCTGGGAGAGTGTCGTCGGTCAAGTACCGGATGTAGGTGTCCATCCAGGAGGGCTCTTGCTCCACTGGCAACGCTTCATCCGCAACTTCGATGCTTGGGGCTTGTAGATGTTCCACATATGTTCTTCCCAACGTTTCGTCGGCCGAAGTGGCTAAGCAGGACAATGCATCGGCCCTGGCGTTCTCCGCTCTGGGGATATAGCTGACGCGGAAGTAAGAGAAATGAGATGCTTGGGACTGCACCTTGCTCAAATATCGGGACATGGTTGGATCCCTAGCCTCGTACTCCCCGGTGATCTGCCCAGAAACAAGCTGAGAGTCCGTGAAGGCCCTTAAACGCCCAGCGCCTAACTCCTCAGCTAACCTCATCCCTGCTAACAAGGCTTCATACTCCGCCTGGTTATTAGTTGCTGGGAACTGGAATCTGAGAGCGTACTCCACTGCGTCTCCCTCCGGGCTCGCGAGAATTAGTCTGGCTCATCTTCCTTGAGAGTTTGCGGCTCCATCCACATGCAAGATCTAGTCCTCCGCCTCCTCAGTTGAGGGAGGGTCCACACACTCCTCTGATCGCACCCCCTCCATATCTCCCTCGGTCCAGGAACACTCGACCAAGAAATCAACCAGCACCTGAGACTTCATGGCTGACCTTGGCCGGATGGACAGATCAAACTCGCTTAGTTTAATGGCCCATTTGGCCAACCGACTGGAGGTGTCAGGGCAAGATAAGATAGTTCGAAGAGGCTGGTCCGTAAGCACCACGATGGGATGAGCTTGGAAATAAGGTCGGAAGCGTTGAGCAGAGACCACCAAGGCAAAAATAATCTTCTCGGTTCTCGAGTACCTGGTCTCGGCGTCATGGAGTACTTTGCTGGTGTAATAGATTGGCTTCTGAACCCCATCGGCATCCATGCGCACGAGCACAGAGCTGACAGCCTCGGGGGAGGCTGCAAGATATAGGAAGAGCTCTTCTCCATTCTCAGGCTTGGACAACAGCAGGGGAGTGGATAGAAACTGCTTCAACTCCTCAAAGGCAACCTGACACTCCTTCGTCTATTCGAAGCCGTTGACCTTGCGCAATACCTTAAAGAAGGGCAGGCACCTTTCTGCTGACCTTGACATGAAACGACTCAAGGCCACCACCCTCTCCGTCAGGCATTGCACCTCCTTCTTATTGGCTGGGGGCCTCATCTCCAAGATAGCCCTGATCTTGTCAGGGTTGGCTTCGATCCCTCGCTGAGTCACCATAAAACTCAAGAACTTGCCTGCCGCCACTCCAAAGGCGCATTTGTGGGGGTTAAGCTTCATCCGATATCGGTGCAAGTTGCTGAAAGTCTCCTCAAGGTTAGCGACATGGTCTGCTGCACTGGTGCTCTTGGTCAGCATGTCATCCACATACACCTCCATGTTGCGCCCTAGCTGATCCTCAAAGACCTTATTCATCAATCTTTGATAAGTGGCCCTGGCATTTTTCAATCCAAAAGGCATCACCCTGTAACAATAAATCCCCTTTTCTGTGATAAAGGAAGTTGCTTCTTCATCCGCCGGGTTCATCTTGATTGATTATACCCCGAGAACGCATCCATGAAACTAAGAGTCTCATGCCTGGACGTGGTGTCCACCAGCTGGTCGATTCAGGGCAGTGGGAAGCTGTCTTTAGGGCACGCCTTATTGAGGTCGGTGAAGTCCACACACATCCTCCAACTCCCGCTGGCCTTGCGAACCATTACGACATTCGCTAGCCAGTCCGGGTAATGCACCTTGTGGATGTAACCGGTCGCCAGCAGCTTCCGCACCTCCTCATCCACGGCCTTTTGTCGGTCAGGGGAAAAACTCCTTTTCTTCTGCCGGATAGACCGATGCCCCGGCCGAATGTTAAGCTGATGCGTGATCACCTCCTCCGGAATCTCCGGCATGTCGGACGCAGACCATGCGAAGACGTCCGCGTTGGCCCGCAGAAAGGTGAGGAGTCGGTCATGAGCCTCCTCCGAAAGTAAGGCCCCAATCCGGACCGTTCGCGTGGAGTCCTCCCCGAGGGAAAAGCAAGCAGCCGCTCGGCTGGCTCACCCCTTTTCTCCAAGTCTCGCGGGTCAAGCATCTCAGGTGTCGGTGCAGGTACCGTCCCCTGCGGACTAGGGGCCAAGTGATAGCAAAGTGTTGGCGGATTCTGCTCTTCCCGCATCTCCCCGACTCCTCCGCTGGTGGGGAACCTCACGAGGAGCCTCTTAGTGGATATGACAGCATCCAAGAGGTTGAGCCCGGGCCTCCCAAGGATCGCGTTGTATGCAAGGGGCACGCGAACCACCAAGAACTTCATGAGAACAGTGCTCTGGCACAGGGCTGTACCAGCCATCACAGGGAGAGTGATCTCCCCCTCAACCTTTACAGAATCTCCTGTGAATCCCATCAGAGGCATGGCGACAGGTCGAAGCAGGTCAGGTGACAAGTTCATACGAACAAAGGCATCGTAGTTCAAAACATCTACGGAACTCCCACTGTTAACTAAAATTCTTTTTACAGGATGCTTAGCGATCGTCATAGACACGACGATGCTATCATCATTTTTATTCACTACCCCATCTAAGTCCTTTTCGAAAAAAGGAATTACAGACTCCGACTCCCCCTCCCCTCTTGGTCTCTTTGACGGGCCTCCTGCCCCCCAGAAAATCATCGCTACCGTCTTCTCCGTCGGAGCGTTGTCGATCACCGGTGGTGGGGGCGCTGACAGGCCAGGAGCTCCGGGTTGTTCCTCTGAACGAATTTTCCCAGATGGCCCCGCTGGATAAGGTCTTCAATAGCCTTCTTCAGCTAACGGCAGTCATCGGTGTCATGGCCGTGGTCACGGTGGTAGCTGCAGTAAAGATTCTTGTTCCGGGGGATCTTCGAGTTGATGGGAGGAGGGCGCTGCAGATAAGACTCCCCTTCAATCTCGAGCAAGATCTGAGATATCGGGGCGAGCAATGGGGTGTAAGGTCCGTCTCTTGATGCAGGGACTTGGGGGCGGTTGTTTGGCCGGCGAGGAGGCTCAGGTCTCCTGGGGCGAACTTCTGCAGGCTCCGGCCGGGCCGACTTCTTGGGGACACTCCCACCAGCCTCGCGCCAGGAAAAGTCGGCCTCGTCCGCCCGGATGTATTTCTAGGCCCAGATCAGAAGCTCAGAGTAAGAGCTCGGCGGCTTCTTGTCAAGAGAATACGCGAAGCGAGAAGGGCGGAGCCCCCGCTTCAAGGCTAGGGTAGCCACCGAGTCTTCCAGGTTGTAGACCTCCAGAGCTGCTTCTTTAAACCAGGCGACATAGTCCTGCAGGGGCTCGCCGTTCTTCTGCTGGACGGCAAAGAGACTGTCCGCCACCCTTGGAATCTTCCGGCAGGCGTCAAAATGGGCCAAGAAAGCCCTCTCCAGCTGGCGGAAGGAGTCGATGCTTCGTGGCGATAGACGAGAGTACCAAGCTCGAGCAGCCTTCTTCAGGGTGGCCGGGAAGGCAACACACATAAGTGAATCAGTGGCCCCCTGGACTTGCATGAGTACCTTATAGCTCTCCAAATAGTCCAGGGGGTCCATGGTCCCGTCGTATGGATCTAGCTGAGGAAGGTGGAATCTGGTAGAGATGGGCTCCTCCATGATGCGGCGAGACAAGGGAGGCCGGCTGTCGTAGTCTGTTTCTGGCAGGTGGGTGATCCAACGGCTAAGCTCCTCCAGCTTCTGATTACACTCCTCGAGTCGACGCTCGGCTCGACGAGGCATCCGGCCATCAAAGGAGCCCTCCCCCGATGTTGAGAAATTATTAAAACATAATTGCCCCAACTCTATTGATTTTGATGATTTCCAAAAGCCATGAATATATTAATAGAAACAATGAGTTTACTTATCAAAAAACCTTGAGCTTATTCAAAATGAAAGCAATGGACTCTAAATGTTTAAATTCACTGAGGTTTTGAATCAATTTGAAAAAGAAGTTTCAAACTCTATATTGAATATTTCAAAAAGGAATTTTTACACATTATATATCAATCAATGATTCCTTTAAACATGTCTTGAATCCATGCTTAATGTCATATTTAATGTATTCAAGTCACATTAATATTTAAATTTATTTGGGACAAGTTTTAAAGTCTATCAGAACATTTTTCTGATTTTCGTATCGCTCCCGAGCCGACTCAAGGGTTTTCGAGTCGACTCCCCAAATAGCTGTTTTTCAATGTTGTCCTGAGTCGACACTTGAGTTTTCAAGAGTCGACCCCTGAACCTTCGCGAGCCGACTCAAGACTGTGCGAGCCGACTCGACTCAGACGGCAGAAAGGCTCATTTTGAGCACTTATCGAGTCGACTCCCCGCATATCGCGAGTCGACCCCTGAAAGTTAGGCGTTTCTAGAATGAACTGTACGAGCCGACTCCCACAAAGCTCGAGCCGACTCCACGAAATCTGGACGCGATTTTTCACGATGACACATCAGCTCCAACGGTAAGATTTTCAAATAACGGCTATTTTTCTGTGTTTCTAACGGATATATTTTGTAGAATCTATAAATAGAGGAGCTCTTTTCAAATCAAAATAGAGAAGAGAAAATCAAAAAGAGAGAAAAGAATATCTTTCAAAAAGAGGGAAAAAACAGAGCTTTCATAGAAAAATCTTCTAGTTCGAAATAGAGTGATTCAAAAGGAGTGAAATCAAAGAGGAAGTTCCGACTGCTCCAGATCTTCAATCCACAAAAGTCAAACGAAAATCCACAAGCTTTTCAAAGATCAAATCGAAGGATTTTCAACATTCAACAAAAGGAGAAAAAGCTTCATCTCAACTCCAAAGTTCTCAAACGGTCAAGAATCTTGCTGAGGCCTGATTCAATACTTCAAGAGGAGTTAAAGAGGAGAAGGAAGAAAGCCAAAGCCACAACCATCTGCAATCTTATCAGGTTTTTCTTACCCTTTTATACTTTATTTGTATATTCGCTCAAGGGGAGCATTTTAATATTTAAACTCTGTTATTATTGGTTGTTTGCTGATTCAAGCAGTGGATTGAATCAGTGGAGGTTATTATACCTCGTTGCAAGCCAGAGTGCTTGTGTTGGGTTAGTTGTGAGCCCGTGAAAAACAACGTGTAGGGTTTTGTGCTGGTAAGCCCGTGTAAAACCGGCTGGGTTCGTTGTGTACCCGGGAAAACAACAAGGTTGAGTTGTGAGCCTTGGAAAACAACTCGACTGTAATCTGAGGAGATTATAGTGTGGACCCAAGTGAATCTTGGGAGTGGACGTAGGTGTTGGGTGCACCGAACCACTATAAAATTATCTTGTGTTTGCCGTGCTATATTTTCTCTCTCTCTATCTCTCTTTATTATTTGCTTGTGCATTGCTTCTTAGTTAATTTCACTCACTTGCACATCTTGAGCAAATCTGTTTAAAACATTTCAAAAAGTCTTAAATTTTTAAGAACCCAATTCACCCCCCCCTCTTGGGTTGCCATCTGGGCCAACAATTGGTATCAGAGCAAGTGCTCATTTAGAATTTGATCTCACGATCAAGGGCTAAAGATCCTCATGGCAACACAAAGTGGTTCATGTTTTGCTGAAGGTCATTCTACGAATCGACCTCCTTTATTTAATGGAACCAACTATTCATATTGGAAAGCAAGAATGAGAATATTCATTCAAGCTTCTGATTATGAATTATGGGGAGTAATAACTAATGGACCTAGTACACCCACACACTTAGTTGAAGGCATTCTTGTTCCTAAGCCCGAAAGGGATTGGAATGACAATGATAGAAGAATGGCTCAATTAAATGCTAAAGCCATTAACATTTTATATTGTTCCTTAGACTCAAATGAATTCAACCGAATCTCAACATGTAATTCCGCAAAAGAAATTTGGGATAGGTTGGAAATAACACATGAAGGAACAAACCAAGTTAAGGAATCAAAATAAATATTTTGGTTTACAAATATGAATTGTTTACAATGGAACAAACTGAAACCATCACATGCATGTTCACTAGATTTACTGATATTGTGAATGGTTTGAAAAGTCTTGGAAAAGTTTATACTAACTCTGAGCTTGTTCGCAAAATCCTTAGGTCACTTCCAAGGACTTGGGAAGCCAAGGTGACAGCCATACAAGAAGCCAAAGATCTGAACATCCTACCTTTGGAAGAGCTTCTTGGTTCGCTGATGACTCATAAGCTTCAAGTTAAACAACATGTCAATGACGATGAGTCAAGAAAGAAGAAGACCATCGCCCTCAAAGCTGCGGAAAAGGAAGTAAGCAGCAGCGATGATGAAGAGGATGATGATGATGAGTCAGCCCTCCTTGCAAGGAAATTCAAGAAGTTTATGCAGAGAAGGAGGCCCTTCCACAAAAGAGATTTGTTTCAAAAATGGAAGGAGAAAAAGAAAAGGATAAGAAAAAGGAAAAGGACAAAGAGAAAGAGCCCTTAGTATGCTATGAGTGTAAAAAGCCTGGGCATTTTAGATATAACTGTCCTTTACTTAAGAAGGCCTACAAGAAAAAGAAAAAGGCCTACATGGCAACTTGGACTGACAGTGAAGAGTCTTCTTCCGAAGAAGAAGAACAAAAAGAAGTTGCAAACGTTTGCTTCATGGCGGACGACAACGAAGAGGTAAGTACCGAAACCCTCGATGATGAATTTACATTTGATGAAATGTTTGAAGCTTTCAATGAATTGATGATTGATTTCAAAGCTTTGAAAAAGAAACACAAATCATTAAAAACCGAAAACTTAAATTTAATTAAAGAGAAAAATGAATTAAATTTTGTAGTTAAAGATGTAAAAGATAAAATGGATACTCTTCTTAATGAAAAGAATGATTGTGTTCTTGAAATTGATTTGATAAAATCTGAAAATGAAAATCTAATTAAAGAAAAAGAATCAATCTCTAATGAAAATGATTTTCTTAAGAAAGATGTTAAAAAGTATAAAGATATTGTTGAGAAATTTACTCTAAGCTCAACTAAACTGAATATGATTTAGATAGTCAAAAAGCTGTTTTTGACAAAGCAGGTTTAGGGTATAACACATTAAGGAAACAAAAATCTTTAAAGAATATTTTTATAAAAGCCAACCAAAGTAATATAACTTGTTTCAAATGCAATGAAAAAGGTCATAAATCATTTGAATGCAAAACATTAAATAATAACAACAAGTTAAATGTTAAAGCAAAGAAAATATGGGTTCCGAAAGGAACAATTCTTGTTGCTACTAACCATGAAGGACCCAAGAAAGCTTAGGTACCTAAACATAAAGTTTAAATTATGTTGCAGGAATGTGTGGCCAAAAGATCAAAGAAAAAGTGGTACCTTGATAGTGGCTGCTCAAGACATATGACGGGTGACAAAGATGAATTCATCACCCTAGAAGAAAAGAAAGGTGGAGTTGTTACGTTCGGCGATAATGGTAAAGGTCAAATTATGGGCCTTGGTAAAGTCCGTATAACTCCATCTACATTTATTGATAATGTACTTTATGTTGATGGTTTGAAGCATAATCTAATAGTATAAGTCAATTATGTGATAAAAACTTTAATGTTTCATTTAAATCTTCTGTATGCACTGTAACTAATTCTATTGATGATAGCATTGTATTTACTGGTTATAGACATGGCAATGTTACTTGGTTGATCTAGAAATTATCTTTGAATGATCATTGCTTAATTGCTGACAATGCTAACATAAATGAAATTAGTTGATTGTGGCATCGTAGATTAGGTCATGCAAGCACTCACCTTATTTCAAAACTAATTAAGATGGATTTAGTTAAAGGTTTACCTAAGTTAGATTTTGAAAATAACAAAATCTGTGATGCATGTCAATTTGGAAAACAAACTAAAAGTTCTTTCAAATCTAAAAATGTTGTTTCAACTTCTAGGGCTTTAGAGCTACTTCACATGGACCTTTTCGGACCAACTAGAACCACAAGTCTAGGAGGAAAGAAATATGGTCTAGTGATTGTAGATGATTATTCTAGATATACTTGGGTAATGTTTTTAGCTCACAAAGATGAGACTTTCTCGATATTCCTGAAATTCTTCAAGAAAGTCACAAATGAGAAAAAACATACATAGTATCTCTAAGAAGTGATCATGGAACAGAATTTGAAAATCACTTATTTGAAAGTTTTTGTTCTGAAAATGGAATTAATCATAATTTTTTAGCCCCTAGGACTCCACAGCAAAATGGTGTAGTTGAAAGGAAAAATAGGACTCTAGAAGACATGGCCCGTACCATGCTATGCGAAAGTAACCTACCAAAGTACTTTTGGGCGGAAGCTATTAACACAGCATGCTACATCTTAAATGAGCCCTAATAAGACCAATCTTAAAGAAAATACCTTATGAATTATGGAATGAAAGAAAACCAAATATAAAATACTTTCATGCATTTGGATGTAAATGTTTATTCATAATAATGGTAAAAACAATTTAGGAAAATTTGATGCTAAATCTGATGAAGGAATCTTTTTAGGATATTCAACAACTAGTAAAGCTTATAGAGTATTTAACAAGAATACCTTAGTAGTTGAAGAATCCATTCATATAGTTTTCGATGAGTCTTTAGCATCTAGTTCTGAAAAGCTTGATGATGAGAAAGATACAAACATAATTGAAAAAGATCTTGAAAAACTTAATATTGAAGTATCTTCTGATCATGAGCAAGAAGCTAAAGATGATGATTCACATAAGGACAATGATGTCAATATTGATCATAATGATACAGATCTTCCAAGAGACTGGAGATATGCTCATAGTCATCCCAAGGAATTGATTATAGGCGATCCATCTCAAGGAATAAGAACTAGATCATATGAGAAATATTAGTAATCATCTTGCATTTGTATCACAAATTGAACCAAAACTATAGAAGAAGCTGAAAAAGATAATAATTGGATGTTAGCAATGCAAGAAGAATTAAATCAATTTACAAGAAATAATGTATGGACTTTAGTTGAAAGACCTAAAAATCATTCAGTAATAGGATCAAAATGGATTTTTAGAAACAAATTAGATGAAAATGGCATAGTAATTAGAAACAAGGCTAGATTGGTTGCTAAAGGATATAATCAAGAAGAAGGTATTGATTTTGATGAAACCTTTGCACCTGTAGCTAGATTGGAAGCCATTAGATTATTACTTGCATTTGCATGTCATATGAATTTCAACTTATTTCAAATGGATGTTAAAAGCGCATTTTTAAATGGTTTTATAAATGAAGAAGTTTATGTAGAACAACCACCAGGTTTTGAAGATCATGAATTCACAAATTACGTTTTTAAATTGCACAAAGCTTTATATGGTTTGAAACAAGCACCTAGAGCTTGGTATGATAGATTAAGTAAATTCTTAATTGAAAATGATTTTACAAGAGGAAATGTTGATAAAACTTGTTTTTGAAAAGAAAAAGTAAAGATTTACTTGTAGTACAAATATACGTTGATGACATTATTTTTGGTGCTACTAACGATTCTCTATGTCAAGAATTTGCCAAGCTGATGCAGGGAGAATTCGAGATGAGCATGATGGGAGAACTCAACTTCTTCCTTGGACTCCAGATCAAACAAAGCAAAGAGGGAATCTTTATCAACCAAACCAAATACACAAGAGAACTACTCAAAAAGTTTGGTATGGAAACAATGAAACCCCTCGGAACTCCAATGAGTCCTTCATGCAAGCTGGACAAAGATGAAGAAGGTAAAAAGATTGACCAAAATATTATCGAGGTATTATCGGATCCCTTCTTTATTTAACAGCAAGTAGACCAGATATTATGTTTTCAGTATGTTTATGTACTAGATTTCAATCTGAACCTAAAGAATCACATTTAATAGCTGTTAAAAGAATACTAAGATATGTAAGTGGAACAAAAAATGTAGGTTTATGGTATTCTAGAGACTCAACTTTAAACCTAATTGCATATTCGGATTCTGATTATGCTGGATGTAAACTAGATAGAAAGAGCACAAGTGGTGCATGCCATTTCTTAGGAAGTAACTTAATCACATGGTTTAGCAAAAAGCAAAATTCAGTTGCATTATCAACTACTGAAGCTGAATATGTAGCAGCTGGAAGTTGCTGTGCGCAAATCCTATGGATTAAGCGACAACTTGAAGACTATGGTATCACACTTGATAAAACACCCATAAGATGTGATAACACTAGCGCAATCAACTTAACTAAAAATCCGATTCAACACTCAAGGACAAAACACATAGAAATTAGATATCATTTTATAAGGGAACATGTAGCTAATGATGAAATTTGTTTAGATTATGTAAACACTGAAGAACAACTAGCTGACATCTTTACAAAACCCTTAAGCGAAGAAGATTTTGTTATCTTAGAGGGAGTTAGGAATTTGTAACCCTTTTGGATAGATTTTGAAACCTCTAAGGAAATTTATCTAGAGTTCTTTCAATTTCTCAAAATCTTAAGGAATTTTATCTAGAACTCATATCAATTTGATCTATCAAAATCCATGATTTTCAATCATACTCAAAGATCAAATCCGGGTTCATTTCAGACACTTTGAAAATTTTAATTTTTTACTCTGAAATGGTTTCGGAGCCGACTCGAGAGTATCGGAGTCGACTCGAGTTTCTACTGAAACTCAGGAGTCGACCCCTTCTCTGAGCGAGTCAACTCGAGATCGAGTCTGTGCTCTGTGACTTACCCGAGCCGACTCTACGCTTTGCGCGAGTCGACTCGACGTGGTCCCAAATCGCTTTATTAGGGCACGAGCCGACCCATCGATCGATTCTAATCATTCCAAATCACTCTCAAAACCCTCCAAAACCCTTCAAACTTTCCAAAATCTTCCAAAATCCTTAAACAATCATTCCACCTTGATTAAATGGCCCCCAAAACCCGTGGTGCTAGTAGTAGCCGTGCCGGGATGAAAAGGAAGAAGACCGTGCGTCGACCCGCTCGCGAGCCGACTCCGGAATCTTCGTCTGCTTCCTCTTCGGACGATTCGCCTGCTCCTACTGCCACTACTCCTCAGGTAGATCACCTTGCGAGTAGAGTCATTACTACAGGAAGGAAGTTTGACTTTGATTTATTTGAGAGAGAGGGATTGCTTGTTGGGTCACAGTTAAAGGAAATGGGATTTGAAAAGATATGCTCCTTGGACTATCCCACATACCCAGCTTTAGTTAAAGAGTTTTATAGAAATTTGACTAGAGGGGACAATGGTTTGATCAGCACTGTGAGAGGAGTTGGTTTGAATGTCACTGCCATCATTCTTTCTAAATTATTGGACTTACCCCTATCTGACCTTCCACTTTTGACCCAGAGGATAGGTCACCAGCCCTTACAAGACTATTGAATAGAAATTTTGAGGGATTTGAAGAAGTCTTTGCCAATCAGCTGCCACTGGACTTGAGATTGCTTCATAACATCTGCAGCAGGATTCTTTTCCCTAAGACAGGCCGTTTTGACTACTTGTCTGAGAGGGATATCTTTGTTATGGATGCTGTAGTTTCAGGCAAGCCAATCAACTTACCCATTATGATATTATGGTATATAGCTGATTGTGGGAGTAAGAGAAATCCTGTCTTCCCTATGGCATGATCTTGACTCAGTTATTCAGAAGCCAAGGAGTTGAAATTAGTGATAGTGAGCCCAGAAGAAATTTGAGACATACTGACTACTATTCATTGGCCACTATTCACCGCATGGGCTTCAAGAAAGTTAATGGTAGTTGGATAAGAAAAGGTCAAGAAGATGTTAGAGCTGAGGAGGACAGAGTTGAAGACATTGGAGCTGAGGTCGAGGTTGGACCTTCTGTTGCTGGACCGTCTGAGGCCGGACCTAGCATGCATTATTCTCCTCCACCTCAGACTTCTTCTGTGAAATTTTAGATGAGCAGTTATGTCAACTTAGAACTATGTTTGCAGAATTTGATAATCAAAGGAAAGATGAAATTGGTCAACTAAGAGAAGATATTAGAGAATTAAAGGAAGACATCATATCAAGACTTGACTTACTTTCTTTTTCTGTTGGTACTCATGTGGATTCACTCAATGCTGAGCTTAAGAACATATTTGAAAGACTTCAAGGAATAGCTGATGGATCCAATGTGTATCTTGATAGAACCAATCAGTTAAGAAGAGATATAGATGCTGCAGTTGATCAAATACAAGTAATTATGAATGACTTTAATAAATCACAAAAGGATGATATCATGGAAGTAATTGGACACTTAAAGAGTATAGTTTTCAAGCGTGTCAAATGATCTTGATACTTATCATAGTTTGTATTTCTAGACTTCCTTACTAGATTGTATCTAGGAAGTTTTGCTTTAATATGACTGTATTTGAACTTTGATGAATTTAAGATTACGTTTTGATGTAATTTGATGTACTTTTGAAGTAATGAGAAAAGTTATGTTCATTTCAATTATGAGTACCCTTGAATATCTTTGAATGCTTATGTTTAATTTGATATAATTTTGAATATCTCAATACTCAATTGATAACTTAGATGCTGAATGAATTCGAATGAATTTAATCAAATTGATATTCTGATGCATCTCAACCTTTTGTTGATTACAAAAAAGGGGAGATTTATATGATTTAATATTTAATCGTATATGCGTCATCATAATTAAGAGGAAGAGATTTGTTTAAACCTTATATGCTTTTAATTGCCCTAATTAAATAAGGGGGAGAGAATTAAATAAGAAAAAGGTTTATTTGCTTAAGTTTTTTGAATTTAAAATTTTTTTTGAATGAATTATAAAATTGAGGTTCATAGGGGAGCTACCTCATTGAGGAGGAGCCTTTCCATGAACACAAAAGTTGATTTTGGATATCATAAATTTTTCAAATTTACAATGCATATACTCAATGTTTTTGTCATCATCAAAAAGGGGAGATTGTTGAGAAATTATTGAAACATAATTGCCCCAACTCTATTGATTTTGATGATTTCCAAAAGCCATGAATATATTAAAGAAACAATGAGTTTACTTATCAAAAAACCTTGAGCTTATTCAAAATGAAAGCAATGGACTCTAAATGTTTAAATTCACTGAGGTTTTGAATCAATTTGAAAAAGAAGTTTCAAACTCTATATTGAAGATTCAAAAGGAATTTTTACACATTATATATCAATCAATGATTCCTTGAACATGTCTTGAATCCATACTTAATGTCATATTTAATGTATTCAAGTCACATTAATATTTAAATTTATTTGGGACAAGTTTTAAAGTCTATCAGAACATTTTTCTGATTTTGTATCGCTCCCGAGCCGACTCAAGGGTTTCCGAGTCGACTCCCCAAATAGCTGTTTTTCAATGTTGTCCTGAGTCGACACTTGAGTTTTCAAGAGTCGACCCCTGAACCTTCGCGAGCCGACTCAAGACTGTGCGAGCCGACTCGACTCAGACGGCAGAAAGGCTCATTTTTGAGCACTTATCGAGTCGACTCCCCGCATATCGCGAGTCGACCCCTGAAAGTTAGGCGTTTCTGGAATGGACTGTGCGAGCCGACTCCCACAAAGCTCGAGCCGACTCCACGAAATCTGGACGCGATTTTTCACGATGACACATCAGCTCCAACGGTAAGATTTTCAAATAACGGCTATTTTTCTGTGTTTCTAACAGATATATTTTGCAGAATCTATAAATAGAGGAGCTCTTTTCAAATCAAAATAGAGAAGAGAAAAATCAAAAGAGAGAAAAGAATATCTTTCAAAAAGAGGGAAAAACAGAGCTTTCATAGAAAAATCTTCTAGTTCGAAATAGAGTGATTCAAAAGGAGTGAAATCAAAGAGGAAGTTCCGACTGCTCCAGATCTTCAATCCACAAAAGTCAAACGAAAATCCACAAGCTTTTCAAAGATCAAATCGAAGGATTTTCAACATTCAACAAAAGGAGAAAAAGCTTCATCTCAACTCCAAAGTTCTCAAACGGTCAAGAATCTTACTGAGGCCTGATTCAATACTTCAAGAGGAGTTAAAGAGGAGAAGGAAGAAAGCCAAAGCCACAACCATCTGCAATCTTATCAGGCTTTTCTTACCCTTTTATACTTTATTTGTATATTCGCTCAAGGGGAGCATTTTAATATTTAAACTCTGTTATTATTGGTTGTTTGCTGATTCAAGCAGTGGATTGAATCAGTGGAGGTTATTATACCTCGTTGCAAGCCGGAGTGCTTGTGTTGGGTTAGTTGTGAGCCCGTGAAAAATAACGTGTAGGGTTTTGTGCTGGTAAGCCCGTGTAAAACCGGCTGGGTTCGTTGTGCACCCAGGAAAACAACAAGGTTGAGTTGTGAGCCTTGGAAAACAACTCGACTGTAATCTGAGGAGATTATAGTGTAGACCCAAGTGAATCTTGGGAGTGGACGTAGGTGTTGGGTGCACCGAACCACTATAAAATTATCTTGTATTTGCCGTGCTATAATTTCTCTCTCTCTATCTCTCTTTATTATTTGCTTGTGCATTGCTTCTTAGTTAATTTCACTCACTTGCACATCTTGAGCAAATCGTTTAAAACATTTCAAAAAGTCTTAATTTTTAAGAACCCAATTCACCCTCCCCTCTTGGGTTGCCATCTTGGCCAACACCCGAAGACTCGGAAGAAGAAGAATGGGGGGGCAGCGATGCCGGCGCGGGCGCTCTGCCTCCTTCCCATGCCGCCGCTTAGGAGAAACACTAGCGTGGCGGGAAGGAGACCGATGTCTCTTAGAAGCTTCGCGTGGTGAGGCTTGGCCGGGGATCGATGGCGACGATCCACGGGAAACCGGCGATCTCCGGCGGGAGGAGTGCTGGTTGGGCTGCACCACCCCAGGGACAGATAGATTCGGCTCTGGCTACTGCACGGCTGCCTGCTGGTGCTGTAGGCCCTGAACCACCGCCGCCAAAGACTGGACTTGCATGGCCAGAGCAGTAAATCGATCCTCCTAGAGCTGTTGCAGAGCAGGCGCGGGAACATCGTCCTGAGGAATAGAAGGCCCTACCCCCTGGGGTGCAGCGGCTCCAGAATATTGGCTGCAAGAGCCGGGGGGCCTCCGCGGGTGGACCGGCCCTGCGGCGCTGCCCCCCAGCGCGACCGGCTGAAACTCCCTTCGTCCGGGTCGTCACCATGACTTCAAGAGCTTGAAGAAAGGAAAAAGTAAGCTGCTGGTTCGATGTCTTTCTCCCCCCTTCCTGGCGCGCCAATCTGATGACGCCAAGTCACCTTCTTCAAACGTCGGGGAAGACGGACGTCCTTCTCCTCGGACCCCTACAAGAAAAGTCCCCGGAGACCGGTGGTTCCGGTAGGGACCCTCCGACGCACAAGTCAGTCACTTGGGTTCAAACAAAGAACCGCCCAGCGGAAGGGAGCTGAGGCAGTTAGGGTTTTGCTAGGAGGAAGAAAGCTAGAAAACCAGAGTTCAGACCTCTACTTACAGTGCGGGTACGTGCTTTTATACCTGTCCGAATATCCTATCTTACTGTTCCGAATATCACTTCGTACCATCGCTGTGCGTGCCGGAGGCAGCCCGTACTATCTGTCAATGTGATATCACGTGTCTAACAGCTGCGATGGCATTCGGTGCGCGCCGTTGTTTGATATGACCGCGCACAGTCGCAAGTGGTAGCGATCATACGCCGTAACGGAGCATGGCCACGCGCAGGGACATGCAGTGCGCCATACGCCATTATGAGGCATGGCCCTCCGTAACAGGTGCAATCACGGGCGTACGGAGAATCATGTGGGCGCGCCATGCGGCCCAGAGCTATCATTCCTTTCGACGGTTGAACTGCATGCTAATCGTTGATGATACCCACGTACTCCGGGACCGGAGGAGGATCTTGGGGTAGAGATATGGTGGTCCCATCCCGAGACCGGAAGGGGTCCCGAGGGTGGGATAATGCTGGTGCACCTCGAGACCGGAGGGGGGTCTCGGGGTAAAGAGATGATGACCCCACCCCGAGACCGGAAGGGGTCCCGGGGGTGGGATGATGTCGGTGCACCCGAGACCGGAGGGGGTCTCGGGGTCAAGAGATGATGATCCCACCCCGAGACCGGAAGGGGTCCCGATGGTGGGATGATGCCGGTGCACCCGAGACCGGAGGGGATCTTGGGGTCAAGAGATGATGATCCCACCCCGAGACTGGAAGGGGTCCCGGGGTGGGATGATGCCGGTGCACCCCGAGACCGAAGGGGGGTCTCGGGGTCAAGAGATGATAACCCCACCCCAAGACCGAAAGGGGTCCTGGGGTGAGATGATGCCGGTGCACCCCGAGACCGGAGGGGGTCTCGGGGTTAAGAGATGATGATCCCACCCCGAGACCGGAAGGGGTCCCGGGGGTGGGATGATGCCGGTGCACCCCGAGACCGGAGGGGGTCTCGGGGTCAAGAGATGATGATCCCACCCAGAGACCGGAAGGGGTCCCGGGGGTGGGATGATGCCGGTGCACCCCGAGACCAGAGGGGGTCTCGGGGTCAAGAGATGATGACCCACCCCGAGACCGGAAGGGGTCCGGGGGTGGGATGATGCCGGTGCACCCCGAGACCAGAGGGGGGTCTCGGGGTCAAGAGATATGACCCCACCCCGAGACCGGAAGGGGTCCCAGGGGTGGGATGATGCTGGTGTACCCCGAGACCGAAGGGGGTCTCGGGGTCAAGAGATGATGATCCCACCCGAGACCGGAAGGGGTCCCGGGGGTGGGATGATGCCGGTGCACCCCGAGACCGGAGGGGGGGTCTCGGGGTCAAGAGATAATGATCCCACCTCGAGACCGGAAGGGGTCCCGGGGGTGGGATGATGCCGGTGCACCCCGAGACCGGAGGGAGGTCTCGGGGTCAAGAGATGATGACCCCACCTCGAGACCGGAAGGGTCCCGGGGGTGGGATGATGCCGGTGCACCCCGAGACCGAGGGGGGGTCTCGGGGTCATAGATGATGACCCCACCCCGAGACCGGAAGGGGTCCCGAGGGTGGGATGATGCCGATGCACCCCGAGACCGGAGGGGGTCTCGGGGTCAAGAGATGATGATCCCACCCCGAGATCGGAAGGGGTCCCGGGGGTGGGATGATGCTAGTGCACCCCGAGACCGAAGGGGTCTCGAGGTCAAAAGATGATGATCCCACCACGAGACCGGAAGGGGTCCCGGGGGTGGGATGATGCCGGTGCACCTGAGACCGGAGGGGGGTCTCGGGGTCAAGAGATGATGACCCCACCCCGAAACCGAAAGGGGTCCCGGGGGTGGGATGATGCCGGTGCACCCCGAGACCGAAAAAGGGATCTCGGGGTCGAAAGATGGTAATCTCTGTTAGCTGTTGTTACCTTTTATTCTGACGATGCGAGATTAATCATATCAAGCAGCATTATCATCCAAAATCCAATAATCCCCATGAATCATTTGGTCTCTATCATCAAGTTAAGTCATTTTCTACTACAATTGTGCAACATTATCACGTATATATTTCGAAAGCTACAACACATTAATGTGTAGCTTTCTTGTTTGCTCTTTTCTAGCCATCACAATACCATCCGCCAACTTTCTCTGGTAGAAAGTGGTGTCCGCTTTTAAATCATGCCAAGGCGTGCACTGCACCAGCGCGGTAGTGAATTAAGTCACCATATCATCCACGCATGCGTGAACTATGGATGAGGTTGACAAGGGTCCCCCATCGCTAGATTTGTCTGGGTCGCTGGCGGCGGTCCGGTCAAGCACTCCACCTTCCTTACAAACTTCTAACTCTCAAAACATGACAAAAAATAATAGAATAAAATAAAACTCCGCGATCTCATCCACTCATCGATGTGATAATAAAATATTATTGAATATGTGACCATCATCTTATGAGTATGATGACATGCATGCATGCATGCATGCATCATGTTAGAAAGCATCCACATCACGCTGGGTCTGGACGGTCCGCCCATCCAAAAGTCCATTTAGGCGGCAACTCGCGAAAGAGGCCGTTGGCATGACGTGTCAAACGGTCCCTGGTGGTGCGGGACCCACCGAGCTTTGGATGAACAACGCCTTTCACTCAAAAATTGAGGCGATCGCTGACGTCATGCTAATGGGCCTACCATTAACTTCCAATTCCAAACAAGTCCAAATGGTGCGTACCCATTACCACCCACCGCATTCACCGGCGGCCGTACGTCGGCGACCATTCTTTTTTTTCTTTTTTCGGCTTGGATATTAACCTGGGTCTTAGCACGGGCCTTGGTGTAATTGGGTTTTTTATGATTAGTTGGATGGAAGCTTCTTTGCGCACCATCTCTAATGGCATGCATCGAGTGTAATCATTGATGATACATTTAAACGGGCCATGGCATGCTTCGTACGAATGCGCGGTCAATGGGTGCACATGCGCTTTCATGCACTGAAAATAGTGCATAAAGACTTTTCCTAATTTGATTGATAATGATTTTTTTTTGATTGGCTAACAAATTTGGATATATTATCAAAATGGTTAATCTACCCATAATTTTTTTTTTCTATCCAAATTGGAATTAATATATAAATTGATATATTTTTTATAAATACATTTTTTTAAAATAAATATAGCCATTTTTGGATTATTCATATATAAATAGTTATGATATGATTTATTAGGGGTCCAGACATTGTGTATAAACTATTTAATTTGTATTATGACCTTAAATATATATTAAAAAGAGGGTTAGTCTACGTTACTTGTTAGTTGTTACAATTGTAACTTGAGATGGTGGACCTTGGTTCATTGATGTCCGGATAAAATTTATTTAGGTACAATATCATATATTTAGCATCAAATTTTTTGTTTTACAAGTGATACACATATAATTATTATATTTAAATGTAGGCTTATAGGTTTTGAGCATTTTCTCGCGTGTTTATTGTGAAAAATGATTTGAATGCAATTGTGTATGGATGGAATGTCGATAAACTAATTGATTTGTTTTTATTAACTCATGTGGTTTTGTGCTCTGATCAGTGCTTTCCCTGTTGTTGTGCAGCCCACACTAGCTTGTAAAGTGAACGATCAAAAAAGAGAAAAATAACAAGCTCTCTATGGTTTTCATCTTTAGGTAGTGTTTGATAGAAAAAATATTATCCATGGATAAGTGTAGGGATAGACTTTATCCCTTGGCTATCCCTAAGGATATCCCTTGGCTATCCCATTGATCATATCAAATACAAAAAGGTAAATCCATAGGATAACCTTTTTTTACTCTTATTTGAAGGGATATCCAGCTATTCCTATATTTTCTAGGAAATAAATTGAGGGAATATCCCATGGTTATGGTTAACAATGGATTATTCCTTTGATTAACTTTATTCTCTGCTATTGCTTATAGTTATGACTTTTAAAAATAAGAGGAAATATTTCCTCTTATTTCTATTTTAAACACTTTTATTGTCATTCCTTGTCTTCTAAGTTAGACTGAACGGGAGATGATTGTATCTTTTGAATCTTGATATAAAGGGTTCATGAAATGTCAATCATATAGAAAAATCCACAAGAGAGGCGTGGAGCCGGCGAGCTTTTTGTCAAACACTATGGCCCTGACGTGACAACGAAGAATTCAAACAAAACTTCTCCCTCTCCGCTAGCAATGGTCAACTCCTGGTTACCTCCGGCTGCTTCTTTTCTCCACGGGTCTTTCTCCATTGTTTATTTTTTCAACTCTTTCGCTTTCCTTATCCCCAGAAAGCATGCTTTTGTTGAGCAAATCAGTCAAAGGCCAGGTTGGCAAGGCCCACAAGTCCATTTTACATTTATGTTGAAGAAAAAGTCTTGCCGCAATGCATCTGAATTGATGCAGTATGCATCATGGCCGGTGATTAATACGTGCCGCGTGCATGCATATGTCAAAACAAAAAAGTAATTTTATTTCTAGCATGCAAGCAATGCGTGTCAATCATTAAAATCAATGCACACTTACTGCACTGCCCTCGATGTAGCAAGACTAGGAGTATAATCAAGCCGAGTCAAGTCGATACAGTACCAAGCTCGAGCTCGACTCGACTCTAAAATTTGAAGCTTGAAACTCGACTCGAGTTCGATCGAGTTTCTTATATAGAACTCCAACTCGAGCTCGATTCGATTTGACTCGAATTTTTATGTAAAAATTTAAAAAATAATTTTTAAATTAAAATAACATATATTCTCAATTAAAAATTCAAAGAAGTTTTATATAGTTAGGATACTATTATAATATATATAATTATAAAAGTAAAATAATAAAATTAAGTAAGCTCGATTAAGCTCATAAATTTTTGAACCGAGTATTTTAATACTCAAACTCGATTCGATATATACTTGATTTGAGTTTGAGCTCGATTTGATAAGCAACGAGTTATTTTTTAGTATTTTTTAAGTATTTTTTGAGTTAATTTTAAGTTACTCATGAGCTATCTCGACTCAATTACATCCCTAACTAAGATTTTTCCTTGTGTTGAAATAATAAAATAGGCTGCTACGGATTATGGTCAATGCATGAGGTTTGAGGGTTTTTTTGAGGCCAAAACGATTTGGCCAGAGGGG
This sequence comes from Calamus simplicifolius, assembly GCA_900491605.1. Taxonomy (NCBI): domain Eukaryota; kingdom Viridiplantae; phylum Streptophyta; class Magnoliopsida; order Arecales; family Arecaceae; genus Calamus; species Calamus simplicifolius. Next base: position 145,602 of record UESW01002133.1, on the reverse strand, counting down.
AATATAGACTTGCATGTACGCTTCATTTTTTTTTTTTTTTTTTGGGTAGAGATTTGGGATGAATGCCACCCTCCATTTTGGGAGATGGTTGCTTGTCACTTCTTTTATACGCTTGCTTGCCTTTTGAATGCTCTAACCGATGGAGAATTATATCTTTAATTTGCTTTGCTTGGGTGTTGTGTGGTACCTCTCACCAAAATGGATTAGTGTAAGCAACAAGAAATGGCAACCTAATTAAGATTATATCATACAAACACGCCAATCCTTTAAAATAATCCAGCCATATATTGCACTTTATAATGGCACGCATTTCTAATCATCCTTCATCAAAGTACGTATCATGAAATTTATGAGGTATAATAAAAATCGCTTAACCATAGCACCAAAGCATGCATTTTTTTTTACCATGTTGATGTGATGAGCTTATAGAAACTTCAATGAGTTGGCTGAATCATAAAGTACCCTTTTTATTTTCAATAATTCAGGGCAACAAAGTTAAGATTATCTCAAATTATATAACAAGGTAACATCACTAAAATTATATAAAAAGGTACAATTTCTTCAATACATCCATGCACATCTGTCCATAAGGAAATAAAAGTGTCAACTTTAGTCATTGACACACACACACTGACACACACATATTGACAATGATACTGACTCTGAATGATAATTTTGGCAAATCGGGTTTAACTTAGAAGAGTCCTCCATCTAGACAACACCATAAACAAACAAGAATTTTGAGTTAAGCTTAACATAATCATTTGACAGAGAAAAATGAAAAAAAGAAAAGAAAAGAAAAAAAAAATCTTGGCTTTGAATGAGTGATTTCTTATAGGATAAGGAAACATCCTATCAAAAAAATCATAGCAAATTCACTCCCTCGAAATCTCCAGCCATGATATCTTTAGGTCGCATATAAAAAGCTTGCAGATTAACCTGACCCGGATAAAATTCTATCGCTCCATCGCCTTCATGCATAAAATTTCGCATGCCAGCCGACCCACTTTCACATCCACCACATTACCCGAAACAGCGTGCAGCTTTTTCAGCAAACGGTCAGTCAGCACGAGTCCCACCGACGCCAATGGATGCTGCAAGCATGGCATGGCCAACACCAATATCTTAACATTCGACTTTGCGTGGCCAAAATAAATATGCCATCTTTGCTCACGTTTTTCAGATTTGAACGACTATTTTTGCCCTTTGGCTCCAGAAGCAGCTGGAATCCACATTGCCATGACTCTTAACTAATAATTAAGAAATGAAATACATATACATACATACATAGATAAATATTTGTATGTATGTGAAAGTAATAAGACTTTTCTCTTTCTTTTTACTTTTATACTTTTTATGATTTTTAGCCCATGGGCTATTATTCTAAGTTACATGGACTGGCCATTTTGGATTAAATGATGCATATTATCCTTAGACCACATTATAAGTCATGACAAAATGTGTAGCCAACCAAAAAGATATAAAATTATTAACTTGCATAAGAATCACAACAAAATGTCCATTATTGTGCCCCATTGGATTATATACTATGCTAACCTATTTCGGCTAAAATCAAAAAAAGTGATCACTCATGTTACTGAGGCAAATCATTATTTTACCAAAAAGTTGATTTTATTCTTATTTGAGAATGCCAACAAGTAGAATTGATAAAGAGTAACATCAATGGTCCTGTGTGAATAGTAGCAATTGCCATTGTTGGAGCAAGAAGAGAAATAGTAGTAGTTAGTGACTAGTTTGATAAATAATTGCAACAATGATGGTGTCTCCTAATCTTTTGACTATATAATGGGAGTTTTAAAATCCTAAGGCTCTCTTTTCAAGCTTGATTAGATTAGATTGGATCGAGCCATTATGGAAGCATGAAGGCCTGATCAAGAGCCAAGGTTTAAACATAGGTGTCATTAAATAATATAAAACAAAATGAGCTTTAAATAAATGCGTTATTTTTTCCTATTCATTCCCTGATCACATGCCGGTGGTCCAGGACCAAAGGACCGTGCCATTGGCAACTGGAAAGTGGCAAAAGTTCATTCATTCTTTTGGTGGGGTAGGTTTCCTTGAAGCCAGAAGCAAACAACCATGTGATCAATTCAGAGGCGGCTGCTTAAAAGCTGAGGGGGAAAAAGGGTCGCATTCTTTGCTCCTCTTTCTAGTAGAGGTGTCCCACTGCTGAGATTAGGCAGCAACCAGTTCATGGCATGATGGCTCTGCTGCAGTTTAAGAAGTGGGAGCAGAGCAACAGTGTTAGTATGTCTGCAGGTCATCTTCAGCCAAGGGAGAATATTAGAGAATTAATGGCTGCATGTAATGAACGATTATATATATATATATATATATATAGAGAGAGAGAGAGAGAGAGAGAGAGAGAGAGAGAGTGTGTGTGTGTGTGTGTGTGTGTGTGTGTGTGGTGGAGATGGTAGGATTTGCCAGCTTTGCATGCTGTTCAGCAGCATGCACGGGCTTTAGCTTTGTGTTTTCACCTGGCCTAACTGCCCCCAGTACCTGCTCATTGTTGTCAGATCCTCACCTTTTTATTTAACTGTTGAATGGCACGTCACCCCTGCTATTCAAGCTCACGTATCTTTTTTTTTTTTTGTTGAATAATTTATAAGTTTCTGATTTTAAAGTCGGCACGCTTCCTAATCACATTGCCCATGCTTGTTTGATACGTTGAAAAATAATTTTTGTTTTTGTAAAAAAAAAATTCTAAAAATTACTAAAAATATAATATATAATTTAAATATATAAATAAAATAAAAAATAAAAAATATATAAATCAAATCAGAATCCAAGCATGTTAAACACGGCCCTAAGGATCATTTTTGTCTTTTCGTACAGATCATGCAGATTATTGACAATCTATTCCCAAGGTACAATATCCAATCCTTCTACTACGAGCTATGCAGGTTATTGGCATCTAAAAAAAATTATAATAATAATAAAATAATAAAAAATAAAAAAAAATTTAATAGCTCATAACAATTTTAATAGCTCGATCCATAATGGTTTGATAACAGTTAATCCTAAATTATATCAAAAATAAATTAAAAATTAAATTATTTAAGCCGTTTTTAGAACGTTGGTAAGCAAACTAACGTTGGCAACGCAAAACGCTCTGCTAGCCCAGGTCTTAATGCTAACGTGAGGCTTTATTATTATTATTATTATTTTTAACTTTTTCCAACATGATATAATTAAGAGCTATTTTCGTCGGTTCTATTTTCTTGTTAGGGGTGAGATGTTAGATACTTATAAGTGGTACTCACGTATACAGGCACGTTAGAAGAAAATTAATTAATTAATGAAGTATATGGAATATTTTTTCAATTCCTATTGTGTTTAGAGTCAACTATGGTAATGAATAAGCTCTCAAGTTTTGTCCGATTACTTCTTTATCCTTGCATTTAAGAAAAATTTACTGTTTTCTTGATAAAGAAATGGAGCAAACAATCACTATTATACAGTGGCATTGAGGATAACAACGATGATGATAAATAGAGATATTAATGATGTTATGATGATAGTAATAGTGCAGTGAAGTTCACAATGGTTGTAAATAAAATAGCATGCACAAAGAAAGTTGCAATGAAGATAATGATAATGATAAAGAAAGCAATTGCTACAACAGTAAAGATGATGTCAATAATTAAAGATATATTTTTAAAATAATAAATAAAAATTTTTTATTTTCAAAATTAATGAAACTGATTTTTTTAAAAAAAAATAAATAAACATAAATATCAATATATATATTAAAAAAATAAAAGCAGGGCTTCAATGCGGAACAAAGCTTCATAAGAGAAAAAAAAAAGGTAAAAAGAGATGAGATTCGAATCCTATCCAACTCTTGAAAGTCAGAGGCCAAGTTGAACAAGGCAAGCCAACCTGTGTCTTGGCTCATCCACACTTCGAGATATCGAAATAGTTAGCCATTGTCGATGCACTAAGGACATACATGGATGCATGACATGTGCCATTCTCCTCTCCCTTCGTACGCATGCAATCCACATTTGGTTTCGCACAATGGCTAACTAGCTAAAGTCGATATGATCCATATTGAAGTAGATATAAAATTAAATCAACATTTTAAAATCATCTTGAAAGAGATTCATCTATTATTGTAGTAGAAATTAATGGTCAATAAGACTATAAGTACATCTTTCTAAAAGATATCCACTTAATCATCGCTTAGGTGGTGTTTGAAATAGGGATAAGAAGGGATATCCCCTAGGATATCCCCTCTTATTTTCAAAAGCCATAACTATAAGGGATAGCTGGGAATAAGTTAACCAAAGGGATAATCCATGGTTAACCATGGTTAACCATGGGATATCCCCTCAATTTATTCCCTAAAAAATACAGGAATAGCTGGTTATCCCTTCAAATAAGAGTAAAAAAAAGTTATCCTATGGATTTACCTTTTGCATTTGATATGATCAATGGGATAGCCAAGGGATATCCCTAGGGATAGCCAGGGGACAAACTCTATCCCGTACACTTATCCATGGATAACATTTTTCTATCAAACACTACCTTAAAGAATTGAATGCTTGCATATTTACTAAGGTAGTATTTGATTCATAAAAGGCTATCCCTGGATAAGTATACAGAATAGCATTTATCCAGGGCATAGCTCAAGGGATAACCACATTTTTTAAATTACAGCTTTGCCATCAAGAGATAACCATATTTTTTAAAATACTGCTTTGCCATTAAGGGATAACTCTAGTTATTCCTGAGGTTCCTACTCTAGTTATTCCTGAGGTTCCTAGGAAATAAGTTTAGGTAGTGTTTGAAATAGAGGATAAGAGGGAATATTTCCTGAATATTCCTTCTTATTCCCAAAAGCTATAACTATAAGGGATAGCTGGGAATAAAGTTAACCAAAGGGATAATCTATTGTTAACCATGGGATATCCCCTCAATTTATTTCCTAAGAAATGCAGGAATAGCTGGTTATCCTTTCAAATAAGAGTAAAAAAGAGTTATCCTATGGATTTACCTTTTTGCATTTGATATGATCAATGGAATAGCCAAGGGATATCCCTAGGGATAGCCAAGGGACAAACTCTATCCCGTACACTTATCCATGAATAATATTTTTTCTATCAAACACTACCTAAGGGAATAACCCATGGTTAAACATGGATTATCCCCTATGGTTAAACTTTTTCAGAAGTATCCCCTCTAGTTATAGCTTTTGAAGATAAAGAAGGATATCCCTTCCCTCCTTCCTTATCCTTCGTATCAAACACAGCCTAAAAAACTAATTAAACAGTTGATTTTTAATAAATTAAATAATATCAAAGAAAAAAAAAAAAAAGCTTACTAGATTTCTTTTCTTCATGGCTTGTACAAATTGCCTTTGTGAATAGCATGGAAGGTTGTCTTCATAAGATTTTACAACTTCTTCTTTGTTTTTAGAAAGAATTAAAAAAAAAAAAAAAAACCTTGATCAGTTGAGGTTCAAGGCATAAACCTAAACCCCATGTCCTTTCCTTTGGTGAATCTACTAGTAGATTGGAGGTGGGGGAGCTCAATTAAAAAACTTGAAAAGCCTAGCACCGATCATTCCAGGGTGTATGCATATGTCCATATGAGGGCCGTTTGGCATGAGATAAGGGACACCCGGACCCAGACAAGGTGGTGGGTCCTGCCCACCACTTTAGCTGTTCTCTTAGGGCACCACACCGTGTGTTTTTTGTCCGGATTCCATTAGATCACCGTCTACAGCTGCTAAGAGAACAAGTAAATGAAAACAGAGGAAGCGCCAAATTAATCATAATAATGAGCTTGCATTTAATTAGATGTCTCCCAACTCTTCGCTGGAAGAATCTTCATCGAGTACCAACCCAACACTAAAGAACAAAAAAGATTTCAGGTGCTGTGGAAGAGTTGTTTTCTAATATCCATATGATTTCATGCTTGTTATTCCGTATATCCTTTGCAAATAATTAATTAGAAAGTCGTCATCTTGGAACCTCTGTTTCTTAGCCCTGCCTCTTTGGTTATTGGTCTCCATTTGTCCTCTAGGGAGAAAGAAATGCTACAGGATGTTGCATGCTTTGAATACATGGATGCTGCTAGCCATCCATGACCCAAGGCCTTGATGCAAGACTGGTTGGTAGGTCATGACTTGTGATGTGCAACATATGATGCAGATTGAATCACGTTTGAAAAATTAGGGCCTTAAGATCCACTAAGATAGCTGAAAATAAGTGCTCTTTTATTTCATTAGAAAAAAAAATTTAAAAAGTTCACATGACTTCTCTTATGATTAGGTCTTTAAAATGGCATTGTAGATTCCATTTTAATATATCGACACATAAATGCCTAAAAATATGAAATTTTCGTTTGCTTGGATTTTTCAATAAGTTAGAAGGATCAATGATGCAGATGAGATAACTAGCAAGTAAGAACAAAATTGATGAAGCTAATGTGATATAAATAATATGAAAGAATAAGAAACTAAATATAATATGATTCTACTATAACTTATATGTTCAAAGAGATGTAGTTGACATATAAAAGCCAAAGGCATCTAGTACCATTGGCTTCATCTGATTCAACAAATCAACAAGGTTTATAAATTTATTAAATTATCTTTGCTTTAAAAGATAAAATAATCAAGAGCATAATAGGTTATAACGATATCTAAGATGCCATTTTGTCACCGTATGATTATTTATATGCATGTGTGTATATAGGTATATACATATGTATTGAATATAAATGCTTAAAATTATATTTGTTTTACCAAAGCTAACGGTCCAAATTTAGTGGATACTTTCATTTCTTATATCACTAATTTTATTTTCATTTAACATTTAAAATTTAATTATTTTCTCTTTTTAGAGAGCAAGAAAGGACTCCTGCCACTTTTATAATTATCTAGGCCTTAATTCTTGAGATTCAATGCCAAGGCTAAAAATCAAAACCTTTGGTTTTAAAGTAAAAAAGTGTTGTACACCAGTTCTCTTTATTTGCCATCCATATTATTTTTCTTCTAAAAAAAAATTCATTTGCAAAGTCGCAAAACGTTCCACATGACAGTATATGTAATTCATTTGCTAGTTCATACTAAGCTAACACATGGCCAATGTTATTAATTTTTCTAAATAAGCTTTGGATGTACTTGTAAAGATCAAACAATTTCTTGATGTAAGATTAAGATCTACACTTATTCTTTTCACATAATGTACAAATAAACAAGGGGAAAAAAG
>UESW01002133.1:0-135071 GCA_900491605.1 Calamus simplicifolius | reverse complement strand
CATCATTTTAGGTATTATGTTCATTGGCTTTGAAAGAAAATAATTTTTTAAAAAAAATTCATGTATAAAGAGAATCATTCCATTCATCTATCTTTTAATATTGTTAAGTTGCTAAGTAAAAATTAAATTTATTTTTATGAAATCGTAATAATTTTACTTTCTTTTAATGTCTGAAGCTAAGTTTGGATGGTATTGGTTGAAAATTTGACCATCATATGCTAAAATGGAAGGTGTGGAACTTTCTTACCAATTAGAAGTTCTATGTTTGTTAGAAAAAGAAAAGAAAAGAAAAATCCTTGAAAACGTAGCGCAGTTTTTCCCCCTCGTCCATGGAATCTTATGCCCTAGAAAATTTTTACATCTCTTTCATTATTCCATAAAATAATAACACAAATAAATTTTAATATATCTCAACCACCGTCGGACTCTAAATTTTTGGATGCCTCGTCGAAAACAATATTTTAATTATCGTATATATATATATATTCGTTACGTGACGTTTCTGGTAGGAAACGGTCGTTTTTGTCTATTTTAGGCGCATTTTCTTACCGAAATAAAAACAAAATAATAGCTATTCCTGAATCATAGCCGTCCATCATTTTAATTTATGGATCGAATGGATGGCGAGCGATATCATCGTGGTAGAAGACTCAGTAGCGATAAAAATAGACAACTCATCACACGTGGCATGTCAATAGCCGATGATTTGATATCATAAACATCTAGATTAAAATATTAGTTAAAAAATCGAATTAAACCACTAACAAAAGCGCCAAAGGCTATTTTCTCCGCCTTCCCACCGCCACCCAGCTCGGCTCTCTCTTTATATCGCCTTTTTATACTATTTTTCTATGTTTATTTACATCGTTCTCGACCACTAGAAGCTACTTTTTTAACGCCGCTAAGCGGTAGGATAGGCCGCGTAAGATTATATCACATCACGGAGCAGGCATTCGGATTCTCGTCGCTGAAGATCTGCGGTGCGGGCATCATCTCTATGCGGTAACCGTACGGGGCGTAGTAGTCCATCGCATTCGCCTCCGCCATCGGCGCCACCAGCGCTGCCGCTGTGCCCGGCGGTGCGGCCTTCCCTCCGTCGTCCTTTCCTCCATCCTTCTTCTCACCTCCCTCGCCCTTTGCTCCATCCTTCTTCTCACCTCCCGCGCCCTTTGCTCCATCCTTCTTCTCACCTCCTCGCCTTCTTCTCCCCTTCGCCACCGCCGCCCCCCTTCTCCTTCTTTTCACCCCCGCCGCCGCCCTTCTCCTTCTTCTCGCCGCCGCCGTCGTTCTTCTTCGGTGGGACGATCTCTACGCTTCGCTTCAACTTTTCTTTGAGGATCGCCGGGAGGCTCTTCACGTCCATCGTGCCTTTGACGGTAATAAGATTCTCCGGCGCGACGAAGCCAACATCTTCCACCCCTGGATATGAACGTAACAACAAGAAATCAGTAGGGACATTTTCGGTATTTAACGTTATAAAGGCTGAGCCGTTAACTTGCTTGGCAGGCGAAAGGCCGTCTGCCTTGTTCCAATCTGACGGTCAAAAAAGACCGAACCGCCAACCCTCCCCCAGGCTATTCCTGGTAGCAGCGTTTTATTTATTTTAAGCAATAATAGCTGGTTTATTTTCTCCTTCGGGGATTTATTCGCTCTCCAAAAGAAAATAAATGCAATCGATTACCTTTAATTTTGCGAATAGTCTTCCCGATTTTCTGCTCGCAGCTTTCGCAGTGGAGCCGAACCTTGAGCACCACGGTGGAGACCGCGGGCTTTTAATTTGCAAAAGAAAAAAAATCATCAGTAAATACGCAAGATATTTTACAATTAAAAACGTGAAGAACAAATCGATGAAAGAATTTACCGCTTCAGGCTTTTTGCCGTCGGGCTTCTTGACATCATCGGCGGCAGGCTTCTTGGCGTCGCTGGCGGCAGCGGCGGGCGGCTTCTTGCCGTCGCTGGGGGCAACGGCGGCGGCGGCGGCCTCCTTCTTTGGGGGGTTGGCGGGGGAGATGATGTCGACCTTCTTGTGGGTTTTGGCCTCCACCCGCTCTTTGAGCTTCCAGGGGTCCGCTTTTCCCAGCACCGTCAGCGTGCCGCTCGCCGTGTCCGCTTTCACGCCTTCCACACCTGCAACCGAACGCCCAAGTTATGATTCTCTGTATATTTAATAACTACAGGGAAACGGAGTAACACGCTAACGTGCGCCGAAGGCAATTTAGATTTTGGAAAGACCTTGGTTCAAGATTTTAGACGCAAATTGGCAATGAGGAATATTATTTCCGTGAATCGAGGAAAGAAAAAAAAAAAGGGGGAAAAAATAGATTTCTTGAATGGTAAAAGGGGCGATTTGCTAACCCTAATAGAGAGAGAAAGAGAGATAGAGAAAGAGAGGGAGAGAGGGATTGGACCTTCTAATCTTTTGACGGAGCTCTTGATCTTCTTGGCGCAGCCTTCGCAATGCATATCGACTTTCAGGACGACCACCGGCGGGCTCTCGTTTCCTCCTCCACCTTCCTTCTTCTTCTCTCTCTCCGTCTCCTCCCTTCTTCTCCTCATCTCCCTTATTCTTCTTCTTCCCGCCCTTCTCTTCCTTCTGAAACCAAAACATCGCGAAAGAAATAAAACGAAGATCTCTCTCGCTCTGTGGGGGGGTTTGAACTTTGAAGGGGAGGTCGGGTACTATAAATAAGATGAGACTTCTATTTCGGATTCGGATCGTGGAGGCTTTACTGCGCGTTTTTATTGCGGACCATGACAGAATGCCCCATGACCATCATCACATCACCCATGCATGCATGCGCGACGTGGGACCCGCGGGGCGAACCGTCGAAAGGATGGCGCGGAATGGGGGCCGAAGGCCGTCGGTTTTTACGACGAGGGGAGGAGAAGAGAGGGTCCAAAGCACGTGGCGTCATCGTTAGGAATCAAAGCCGGCCGCGGCGCAGTCGGAGGAATTCTTGGGATATTCCTTGGTTGCGATGTCTGAGAGGGGTATTTTGGTAAAAAAAGATGGAGGGTGGTCGGGTCTCTAACGTGAGTGCCACGTGGAAGAAACTTCCTGCCTCCTTCGCAGCCCAAGAAGGACGCAGAAACCCATCGCCACTCCATCCCATCGCCTTTCCAGGATTGGACCCGGTTGAGGGAAACTTGGCCGCGTTAATCTGGGTCAGGATATAATTTTACTTCTAAGAGGAGTTGAAGCCGATATTAGCTCCGATATTTAGGATAAAAGATGCCGCAAAGTGCTGCCAAAATATATAGATGTGGGCGTATGATATGCATGGCTATGTCATCTATTGAGAAGGATGCATGAAAGAAGCGAATAGGATGATTCAAATTTTTTTAGTATATATATTTTATTTATTTTAAAATTTTAATATATTAATATATATAATTTTAATATATTATATTAAAGTTAAAAGAGGATGGACAGAGAATACCGTTTCTGACCGTCATTAAGAGTCATTTACTTGTTTATTCATTAAGCCGTTTAGACGAAAATTCTTTGATCCGTTAGAAATGGTATTTACTGAATAAACAATCAAATGAAAAAATTGTCATCCCTATGCTCTCTTTGGATGGAGAAAAAAGTGGAAGGAAGAAACTGGGAGGAGAGAAAAATGAGAGGAAGAAAATTGAAGAGAAATATTTTCTCTCCTTCTGTTTGGATGAGTGGAAGGAAATAGAGAAGAGAGAAAGTTGATAATTTACAAATGACAATAATATCTTATAGATGATTAAAAAATGATCGGTTGTTTTTTTTTGGAAGAGTCAATATTGGAATAAAAAAAAATACTTTTGAGTTTTCTCTCTCAAATCTCTTCGGAAAGAAAACTTTTATGTGGGGCCCACCACTTTTTTCTTCCTATTTTTCCTCTAGTTTTCTTTCCTCCCACTTTTTTCTCCATCAAATAAGATAAATTTTATTTTCTCTTATTTTCTCTCCTAGTTTTCTCTCCATCCAAACAGAGGGGTCTACTCTAGGTTGGGTTAGGTTGGGTGGGTAAAGCCATGAAAAAGTAGTCTTATTTCATAGTCTCTATCTCATGTTATTTCAAACAAATTAAGGTTAAGAGGGGATTCCATTTGGGTGCCCCTTAACTCATTGAGAAATTAGTTTCCTTTGATCTCATGCTATATATTTGGTTGATGATAATTTTACATTAAATATAATTTTAAAATCATTATATATTTGATTAGATATAATTCCATATCAGACGTAATAACATAAATATGGTTTTAGTTTTCTATATTTAACATATAATTTTTAAATTGCATGATGAGTTTAATTTGCTGAAAGTAATTGTAATAACTGATTGGTTGATGCATAAGTTCATATAAACTAATTGAATTTTAAACTTGCATGTAAAAGCCCAAAATGAGAGAGCTTTTTTTGAAAAGAGGGAAATATAGTTTTTTTTTTTTTTTGTGAAAGACGGTCATTTATTAAAAAAAAAGGAAGTAAAGAGGGAAATCTAGAGTTTTTTTTTCCTGAAAAGGATGACTTATTATTTTTAAAAAAGAAGATGATAAATTAGATTTCATGCTAATGCTGAAAACATGGTTAGGTGCCAATTATTACAATAAGTGTTTGCTCAAATTTTATTAGAAGTTAAGAATAATGTCCAATATGCTGTGTTTTTGCAAACACCTGTACGCATAAGAGGATGAAAGAAGAAAATTCTATCACACAATGCTATATTTTCTTTTAATATAGCATATATAATCCATATGTATACTATTTTTCTTGCTATAAAATGAGGCAATACATTCCATATTTGGATTATTGTCAATATATACACTTCTGTCTAATGAAATTCCTTAATATACATAGCAAATAATGATATCATTGTGGTTTTGTCTACATACTTATTTTGTCCAATTAATAAATAACAAATTTTATGCTCGAATTGGAGTCTAATATTTGCTAACTTCTTCCTTACTTTATTAAAGCTCATCAATATGTAAACAAAGCTATAATGAAAGCAATATTTCATCAAATATTTCATATGTCATGGTTTGAAAAATGTATAAAATTCCTTAATATACATGGCAAATAATGATATCATTGTGGTTTTGTCCACATACTTATTTTGTCTAATTAATAAATGATAAATTTTATGCTAGTCTAATATTTGCTAAGTTCTTCCTTACTTTATTAAAGCTCATCAATATGTAAACAAAGCTATAATGAAAGCAATTTTTCATCAAATATTTCATATGTCATGGTTTGAAAAATGTATGAAATATTTATCATGATGGTTATTTGTTTCTATTTATAATAAATTTAGATGCATACAACTAGGTCTAAGTGAAAACCCATTTGTAAGAGGTAATCCCTTTTCCAATGTATGAATGAATTGCTATAAGTTAACTAAACTCTTACAAGTCAAATTGTATTTAGGGGTTTTTTACAATATATTTTCTTATGTTTGAATTATTGTAAGATAAACTATGATAACTAAATTGGGCTTTAAAAGGCATCTTCATATGGGTATGTCTGAGAGAAATATAATGAGTGTAGTTTGATAATACAACCAAATATAAATACAAATTTTATTTATAGACAAACCAACCTGCATTTTTACTATGATTGCAAATCCAATAAAAAAAAACCAAAAATCTAGATGCAAAGTTAGCAACAACAGCGACATGCAAGGCCAACTACATCTATTTTTAAATTACAAGTATTCAAATATACCTTTAGGGTCTGTTTGGATGGAAGAGAATTGAGGGAAGGGAAAGGGAAAGGAGGTAAAAGGTTACAAATTATTTTGTTTGGAAGGAGGATGAAAGAAAGAGGGAGAAGAGAATGGGAGTAACCGGTTCCCCTCTTTTTCGTTTCAGCGAGTGTAAATTTGTTAAGCTAAGAGAGGAAAAGTTTAAGTCATACTTTCTAGGAAGACCAAAATACCCCTTTATTTTCTATTCTTCATTCTTTCGCTCTTCCGGTTTATTTCCTATTTTGAAGGGATATAATTGTCATATAACTCTTTCCCTTCTTTTTCCTTTCTCTATCCAAACAAGATAATTGATATTACCCTTCCTTTTCCTTTCATTCTTTCCAAACAAAAGAAAAAGAGCAACCATTCCTTTCCCTTCCATCTCTTTTCTTCTTTTGCTCTCTCCTTCCTTTCCCTCCAAAGATCCAAACAAAACCTTAAAGAGCTATAGCTAGGATTTGAATATGAGCAATCATTATAGTTTCTAAGGTCCTTATATCCTATACATGGATAGTACCTATATAAATGGTCTGTCCCTCAACATACATGAAATTTTTTCACTAGATTTGACTTAGTGGATGCTTTATGAATCTTTATTTGTTCATAATTAGACTTTTAAAATTAATATTTGGTGTCTCAACCTCTCAATATGCTTCAAATTTAATATTAGAAAGCCTAAGTTGATTGGTTTGGTGAAAGATTGTTTATCTGTCTTCTTAAACTTATTCCCAACAACTTAATTATCCAAAATTTCAATATTTGCTCCTTTCTATAATTAAAGCTCTCATATTTTCTATGTATTTCAAAGAACTTCTTTATTTGTAAGATGATTCTAATTAGATTTTTTTAATAAACAATATTGTATTTTTTTTGAAGGCTTTAACTTTTTTTTAGTTCTTATTTTTTTCCTTCCCTCTTGGAATAGCTAAACTATATGCAATAAAACTAAATCGGCATACCCTACTATAATAGCCTTTTCTATTTTCTCTTCTAGATCATGTACCTATGAACATGGTTTTCTTGAATTTATAATAGATACTACTACGAGAACATTTTTACTAGAGCTCTTGACCGATGAGTCTCCAATCTGCTATAGGACTAAACCTAAAATTTTGAGCATGTTTAGAATTTGCCCATTTTAGGATGTTTGGGATTACACAATTATATTTTTGAACTTGTAAGTATTTGTGAGATTATGATTTATAATTTAGGGATTTCTTCTTTATATACTTTCTCCATCACCAATCTAGTTTTCTCTAATTGCCTCTATTCGTAAATTTAGGACAACAAATAATTATGAAAATATGCATATTTTTCTCTCTTTCTATTTAGTTTGCTGTCTTTAAATCTAATCTCTTTTTGCAACATATATTCATTTATATAACTTGGATGCATTTTTCATTAGTCATTTGTAGCATTAGTATCATTTATGTAGTTAAAAATATATATTTATCTTGGAAATGTGAGACCAATTTATATGTGCTCAGACCTTTTTGTGGTAGGGATCAAGATTGATATGATAGTTTCTCAATCATATTTATCCTTATTTTTGACAAATATACTTATATATAATTGTAGGTGCTCCGCTTCAATTTGAAGATATATTATGCATGCACTAGCAATAAGAATTATAAAATGAAAAATTACAAAATTATTATTCACAAAATTAGGATCTATTTGGTGTACAACCACAAACTTCTATGCAGTACTATAACTTATTATTTGTCATAATAATATAATAGTGCATTGTTTTAGTAGGTTCATAAGTGATGTTGTACTATCTTTCAATGGTTTAAGAAATAAAATCATGTATTTATTGAAATATCTATGGGTAGCTATAAAAGGGTATGCTAGAAATCGATAAATAGGGAAAGCAAAGAGAACTCATATATAAAATTTTAAAGTAAAATTTTAGGATTTAAATATGATACGATATAAAGTGAAATAAAGTTTTAATAAGGAATCGAATATTAAATTAAGCTTTCTACATATAAATATGCATATATACAGACACACCATATTTATCCTCTAAAAATCACTATTTATAGGTGCATGTGCGCACATAATTATTTTTTAAATTATTTTCCCCTATTAATACCATTCCATTGGATTTTTAGTATTGGTTAATAGATCGATAACTATTTAAGGACTAGATTAACTTTATTATCATTTTATATTAGCATCCTTGAAAATTTATATAAAAATAAAACTCTTTTTATATGATTGAATGTTAATTTTTCCAAAGGTGTTAATATAAAAGGATAGGAGGGTCAAATGATACTAAAATAATTATTTAATAACATTGTCCCCAAAAGCTAACCGAAAGGTTATCTGATAAAACTATATATAATTATTTGATGAGCATATATAAGTAAATAAGAATTTAGAGTATAAAAGTATAATAAGCTATATTTGTCATAGTAGATATGTGAAAAGACTCATAATCTTATTACTAATATAGGTTTAGGCATTCATCCATAATTAGAGACGAAATGCCTTATTTGAATTACTTTAAAAAGTATTAGATTCTTTTATAGCTTATCCTTAGTTAAATTCTTTTATAGCTTATCCTTGGCCTTCTTATTATTCAAACAAATAGTTTATCATGTTTTTGAAACCTAATACTTTAGGTATAAGAAATTAATTAAACATATTTGAGACAAAAAAAGACATGATTTAGAATATGATTATAAACCATTTAGGAGGTAAAATACGATCAATTTGCATCATACTAAGTTTTAAGAAATTAAAATCATAGAAAAATATTTTCTTCTTTTGGCAATAAATGAAGTTTTAATTTCTAAAAATGCATAGAAATATAGTAAGATATGCAAGTATACTAAAATTTATAGTTGTTTTTTGGGTAGTGATAGTTTATTGGATAACATGAATTTAAAGTGTAAATGCAATGAAAAATTTAAGGTGTAATGCTCATGTCATAGATTTCTTAAAACTAATTTTATTTTAGAAATTTTCTAAATTTTTAGTCATAATAATGTGTATATTTTAGGAATTGGAAAAAATATGTTGATAAAGAATATTTTATTAATTTGACCTAAATAATTGTAAATATAACTAATATAGATAAAAGGATTAGAGCTTAAAATGAAAGGGCTGAAAAATTTGTTATGAATTGTAGAAATCAAGTCCTTCATAAATATTGAGATTTTGTTTAAACTTATGGATGTATTTAGAGAACTGTAGTCTCTTTGTCTTGGTATTTGTAACTGGTCATTAATTTAGTTGATGTAATCTTTTGGTCTCTTAATACCAATGGTTATTAATTTGAGTATTGGCAATTTAGTTGGTATAACCTTTTGTCTTTGACTGATAGGAAATGAATGATCATTAATTTGTATAATGATAATTTTAGTCATGCCATTCTATATTGCTAACGGTAGGCCATTATTAATGGAGCAATGGCTATATAAAAAAGATAACCCTCTCAATAACATACCGATTCAAAAAAATAGATCCACAAAAAGTTCTTATTCGAGTTTTCATTAGTGCTTTGGTGCAAACTTGATCAAGGCTTATCATATCCTACGGTGTATTTGCTATTCACCATAGAGCATTCGAGAGGGTGCAAATAACGCTTAAGTAGTGTTTGAAATAGGGGATATGACCTGGATATCCTCTCTTATTCCCAAAAGCCATAACTATAAGGGATAGCTGGGAATAAAGTTAACCAAAGGGATAATCCATAGTTAACCATGGAATATTCCCTCAATTTATTCCCTAGAAAATGCAGGAATAGCTGGTTATCCCTCCAAATAAGAGTAAAAAAAAGTTATCCTATGGATTTACCTTTTTGTATATGATATGATCAATGGGATAGCCAAGGGATATCCCTAGGGATAGCCAGGGGACAAACTCTATCCCGTACACTTATCCATGGATAATTTTTTTTTATCAAACACTACCTTAAGGAAATTCAAGCCTATCCTGAACTTAATCTCTTTCGATCTTATCCTTATTCTTATCATTATCTATATCTAGTTCAACAATCTTAAGCATTATTTGTATGGAGACCGAGACTACTGTATCCACAATCAAACTCATGAACCAAGGCCTCGTGAGATTGGATCATTTTGATGGCACCAATTTCATACGATGGCAAGACAAACTCAAGTTCTTACTCACGGCATTGAACATCTTCTATGTATTGGATCCAGATTTGGCCCCAATTCTCGAATCCACTGCGGAGGACTTTGATGAACTCAAGACTGAAAGAAAGAAGAGGCATGAAGATGAACTTATATGTCGTGGACACATTCTTAATGCATTGTCAGATTGCCTCTACAATCTCTACAACAACACACAATCTCCACGGGAGATTTGGAATGCACTTGAATTCAAGTATAAGGCTGAGAAAGAAGGTACTAAGAAAATTTTCATCTCTAAATACTTTGATTTTAAGATGAATGATGAGAAAGCAATTCTTGCACAAGTGCATGAGTTGCAGATTATTATCAACAAGTTGATAGCTGTAAATATATAAGTTTTTGAACCTTTTCAAGTCGGTGCAATTATTGCAAAGTTGCCCCCATCTTGGAACGGATTTAGAAAGAAATTTCTTCACAACTCCGAGGATTATTCCTTGGAACAATTACAAAAATACCTTCGAATCGAGGAGGAATCGAGGGTGCGTAAAAAGCTTAAAAAAATAGATATTGAAATTTCAAAGGCAAATGTTGTGAGCAATCATAAGAAGTTTAAGAAATTTAAAGAGAACAAACTTGGTCTCAAAAAGAATCAAGATAAGTTCAAAAAATTCAACAAAATAAGTCTTATTTGAGTTGCTTTGTTTGTCGCAAACATGGGCACTTTGCTCGTGATTGCAGGCACCGAAAAGGGCAAACCAATAAGGCGAATGTAATCGAAGTAAATGATGAGATTATCGCCACTGTGAGCGAAGTCATGGTGGTTAGAGGCAAGGTTCCCGGTTGGTGGCATGATACTTATGCCACCGTCCATATTTTCTATGATAAGTCAATTTTTAAGACTTATATAGATATCACCGATGGATAAGAAATTTAAATGGGCAATGAAGGCCGGTCCAAGGTGCTTGGTTAAGAAAGCATGGATCTTCACTTCACATCCGACAAGAAGATCACTTTGATCAATGTTTTGTATGTGCTGGATATGATGAGGAATCTTGTTAATGAAAATTTATTGAGCAAACCGGGGATTAAAAGTGTATTTGAGTCGAAAAAACTTATACTATTCTGCAATGGTTTTTTATTAAAAAAGACTATTCTACTGATGGAATGGTCAAGCTTTGTATTGTTGACAATAATAATAATAGTAATATATCTTCTGCTTATATTGATGATTCTGTTACTTTATGGCATGGTAGATTAGCACGTATTAGTATTAGCATTATGAAAAGATTAATTAAATATGGCATAATTTCTTACAATATTGATAAGTTTAATAAATGTAAAATTTGTATTAAATCAAAGATGACTAAGAAGTCATTTCATAGTGTAGAGAGAAATACTAATTTGCTAGAACTTGTGCATAGTGATATTTATGAGTTAAATGGTATGTCAACTAGATGTGGTAATAGATATTTCATTACTTTTATTGATGATTACTCTAGATATACATACATTTACTTACTTAAGCATAAAGATAAGGCTTTCCATGCTTTTAAAGTTTATAAAGCAGAAGTGGAAAATTAATTAGATATAAATATTAAAATCCTTAGAAGTGATAGGGATGAAGAATATTTTCTAATGATTTTAATATATTTTATGAATAAAACAGAATCATACATGAGTGTTTTGCACCATGCACACCCGAACAAAATGGGTTAGCAGAATGTAAAAATAGAACATTTCTAGAGATGATAAATGTCATGTTGTTGCATTCTGAGTTGCCTTTTAATTTATGGGATGAAGCATTATTATCTATATGTCATATTCTTAATAGAATTTCTACTAAAAAGAATAAGACCTCTCCATATAAGTTGTAAAAAGGCAAAAAGCCTAATATAGGCTATTTTAAAGTATGAAGGTGTCTTGCTTATTATAAGAATACCGATCCTAAAAGGACCAAGTTGGGTCTTCATGAAATTAGATGTGCTTTTGTAGGATATGCTACAAATAGCAAAGCCTATAGGCTCCTTAATTTGGAGTCTAATGTGATAATAGAATTTAGAGATGTGGAGTTCTTTGAGACTTTGACCACTTTTGGAAAGAATTCTCAAAGTCCCACAAATGACGATTCTTGTGAGGAGAATACTTCAAAGGTCACTGAAGAAGAACAACTGAAACTTCGAAAAAGTAAGAGAATCCAAAAAGTTAAGGATTTAGGATCCGAAGAGAGATTCTCAACTCATTTCTTTCTATTTGGTGGAAGGAAGTCGAGAGAATTTTATTTGTAAGGTACCTATTGTTCTTCAAGTGGAAGATGATCCTAAAACCTTTAAGGAAGTAATAGCTTCGAGAGATTCTGCTTTTTGGAAGGAAGCTATTCAAGATGAGATAAATTCTATTATGTCAAACCACACTTGGGAGCTTATCAATTTACCCAAAGGTTGTAAGTCTATTGGTAGTAAATGGGTGTTTAAGAAGAAGTATCATAGTGATGGTACTTTAAACACTTATAAGGCTAGACAAAAGAAAGGAATTGACTATTTTGATACATATGCACCTATAGCTAGAATAACAATAATTAGAGTATTGCTTGTATTGGCTTCATTGTACAAACTTTATATTCATCAAATGGATGTCAAAACGGTGTTCCTAAATGGTGATCTCGATGAGGAGGTCTATATGAAACAACCAAGGGTTTTGTTCTACTGGGTAATGAACATAAAGTGTGCAAGCTTGTTAAATCCTTGTATGGATTAAAACAAGCATTCAAACAATGGCATGAGAAGTTTGACTCAGTCATACTCTTAAATGAATTTGTTCATAACATTTCTGACAAGTGTTTATATACTAAAGTGCATGGTGACTTTGTAGTATATGTGTACCTTTATGTTGATGATATGTTGATCATTAGCAATGAATTGAAAGGCATACAAGAAACGAAGAGGTTTCTTTCATCTACATTCAAGATGAAAGATCTTGGACAAGTTGATACTATTTTGGGCATCAAAGTGAAACAAAATAGTGGGGGTTTTGAACTTGGTCAATCACATTATGTTGAGAAAGTGTTACACAAGTTCAAACATTTCAAGTTCAAAGAAGTGAACATCCCGTTCGATCCAAGTCTAAAGCATAAAAAAAATAGTGGACGAGCCGTGGCTCAACTTGAGTATGCAAGTGCTATTGGTTGTCTAATATATTTGATGCAATGTAGACCTGATATAGCATTTGCAGTTAGTAAGCTGAGTAGATTTACTAGCAACCCGAGTGTAGAATATTGGAAGGCCGTTGGTAGAGTCTTTGGTTATCTTTTGAAAACCAAAAGACTAGGTCTACAATACTCTAAATTTCCTGTTGTATTGGAAGGATATACCAATGTAAGTTGGATATCGAGTGTAAAAGATAGTAAATCTACCACTGGATGGGTGTTTACACTAGTGGATGGTGCAATATCTTGGAAATCCATGAAAAAAATTTATATTACACACTCAATAATGGAGTCAGAGTTTGTAGCTTTAGCTTCAGCAGGACATGAGGCTGAGTGGTTAAGGATCTTCTATTGAAAATTTCATTGGCTTGTAAGAATATTTCAACCGTATCGATACATTGTGATAGCCAAGCCACTTTAGCCAGAGTATACAACGAAGTGTACAATGGAAAGTTTAGACACATTAGTCTAAGACATGAGTATGTGAGAAAATTAATCAAAAATAGAATAATTTCTCTCACTTTTGTGTGATCAAGTTATAATCTAGCTGATCCATATACTAAACCTCTAACAAGAGATTTAGTGAAGATGACTTCCAGAGGGATGGGTCTAAAACTCCTTGAGTATAGGTCTACCAATGATGGCAACCCAACTTAATACTAGAAAACTCCTTGAGTATAGGTCTACCAATGACTGCAACCCAACTTAATACTAGAAAATGACTAGTAGGTTCAATGGGTAATAACACGTCATTGATAAGTGGATTGTAACTGTTACAAGTTGGAGGGTTGAGTTTTTAAACTCTTAATGAAGTTCAGTCATATGGATAAGTATCTGTTGTAACAGATACCGAAAGAACTTCACCTATGTGAACCTTAAGATGGTGCCATTTCAAGTGAGAGTTGGAGTTTCTCTTGTTAAAAGGTTCATGAAATAGGATAGGCACATGGCCATAAATTGTGCTAAGCGAGTGGTGTAGATAAGAAACTTTATGGAGTGTGTATGAAGTATCACTGGTTTTGACACAAGGAATAACTGGTTCAAAGCGTTTCATTAAAGCTTTGTGATATTTTCACTAAGATTATGTTCAAATCGAAAGATACCTAGCTGTATTAATGCTCCTTGTCTTTAACTTTTGGTGTGGACTTAGTTTATTTTAAACAAGTGGGGCATTATTGAGATTTTATTTAAATAAAAGATGTTTGTGGAATCGTAACATTAATTGAATGGTCATTAATTTGAGTAATGACAATTTAGTTGGTGTAACTCTTGGTCTCTTGATCTTTTATGGCCATTCATATTTGTAATCGAATGATCATTAATTTGAGTAATGACAATTTAGTTGGTCGTCTTTTATGACCATTCATATTTGTAACTGACTTGTATAATGACAATTTTAGTTACGCCATTCTATATTGCTTAAGGTCAAGATAACTCTTATAGATAAAAAAATAGATCCACAAACAAATCAAAGTTTTATCTACATGTCGTATCCTGCGGCGTATTTGCTATTCACTTACAGAGCATTCGAGAGGATGCAAATAAAAGAATTTGGCTAGGTTTATAAAAGAATTTGGCTAGGTTTAGGCTAATTTTATCGATTGTATTTTGCTTTTAACTGTTTATATAAAAATTCTATTTATATTTGTTCATATTATCTTATCATTCATTTCTAAATTAAATATAACATATTTAGCATTAGAGTAATATGAGTGTAGACCAAATATTGAACTTACCTATTATCAATGATATTATATTGTTACTAACATATTATCATACCATAACTAATAATTATAAGATAGGATTAGATTATGTATATCATTTTAATCCTAAGGGTGTGTTTAGGAGAAGGTTTTTAAGGGGAAGGGGAGGAAAGGAAATGAAGGGGTGTTAAGCTATTTTTGAGAGTTTTTAAGTAGAAAATGAAGGGTTTAAGAGGGTAGAATTTTAAGTAGAAAAAAGAAGGGTTTTGAACCCCAAATTGAGAGTTTGTGAAATTTTTTTTTTCATTTAACTAATTAAGAGTAGTGCAAAATACTCATTTTCACATTATATTTATAAGACTTTCAAACAATAGAGGGGTTTTAGCCCCACCTGTATTTTTCATTCCTTTGCTTTACCTTAAAAACCATATCGTTTCCTTCCTTTTGATGGCCAAACACAGTGTAAGCCTAATTTGAATGGCTTTTAACTTATATAAGCTTAGATTGAGATTCATTTTTAAGGAATAGTTTAAACCTTCTATTTAAATTGAAAAAGCTTATGATTAACTTAAATTTTATTAATCTAAGAATTTTCTATTGATCACAAAATATACATGGATCCACTTAGATTGAGCCTAATTCTTTCCCTTAGAAAAGAAAAAAAAATTTCATTGTTGCCCAGATGTAGCAACCCAAGAGGGGGGAAGGGGTGAATTGGGTTTCTTAAAAAAATTAATTAACTAGAAAATATGTACACTTAGATTTTCTTTTACAAAAATGTTGAGTGGAGTGGAGTGTAGATAATATGCAAGCAATCACAAGAAAAAAAAATCAAACACCAGAGATTTAATATGGTTCGGTGCCAAACTCGGCACCTACGTTAACATCCCAAGAACCTCTTGGGAATTTACTAGACACCACTAGCCTACCTTGCTAGCAAGCTTGTTTCCAAGCACAAGCAAATCTTACAAATATACTTACGGGTAGGTCTTTATCCTCACATGTTTTACAACTGTAAAATACAAATCAAAGCACAATAATTTAATGTTTATACAAGATGCTCTTAAAGAATGAGCAGATATTTAATAAGAAATATTTTACAACTTTAAGAGCTCAACACGATGTAACTTCTTTCTTTAAGTGTGTAGAAGCAATAATGAAGCCTTCATGGAAGCCTTGAATGCTCTTCAAAAAAAGGTTGTTGGAGCTTTTACACCATGCCAAGAATAGAAAGTAAATGCACTTCAAGTGGATTTGAAAACAATCAATACATCTCTCCAACTTTCTTTCAAGAATAAATCTCTCTTTCAAAGTATTTTTTTCTTCTCTTTTTCTTTCTTTTCTTCTTGTATTTTTTCACTCTTTTTCTTTACTCTTTTTCTCTACCTTTTGAATCATTGTTCAACTTATCTATATATATATATATATATATATATATATATATATATATATATATATATATCCAAAAATATAACTGTTACAAGAACGTTGTGAGAGAGAGAGAATGAATGAGAGCATGTAAACCTTAGATGCCCAGATTCAAGAGTCGGCCATCCAAAGCATAGAGCCGATTGCCCAACTCATGAATCCAATCACCCAGAAGAAAAAAATTGAAAGCACGAGGCTTGAGTCTGGTTGCCCGCAAAAAGTTACAAGGCAAAATCGGATGGCCAACAATAGAACCCGATCATCCAGCACCAAAGAAGCTAAGGAGAAGACTGAATCCCATTCAAAATCGGTCGGCTAACTTTAAGTCTCGGTCAGCCAACTTTTGAGACAAGAAGATCAGTGCCAGGGAGACCGAAAGACATTTAATTTCGATCGGCTAACTTTGAGTACTTTTAGAAGCAAATAGGTGTCGGGAAGAAGACAGAAAGCCATACAATTTTGATCGCTCGATCCAAACATCAAGTCGGCCAACTTTTGAGGCCAAAACTATGTCAGGAAGAAGATCGAATGGCATACAAAATCGATTGGCTAACTTTGAGTTCAAGAAGTGTCAGGAAAAAAGAGAACCGAGAGCCATAAAATTTTGGTTGGCCAACACAAGCTCTCGGACATCCAACATTTGGTTCAAAAACATCGGTGCCAAGAAAAACCGAATGCCAAACAAACTTGGACAGCTAACACCCAAAATTGGTCATCCAATTAATACTTGAAAATAGTTTTAACACTCATTCAACTCCAAAAATATTCACGATACGTAGAAGCTAAATAAAAATAAAATAAAGATTTGGTTGCGGAGTTTGTATGAATGATTTGTAAAATAATTAAATCCAGTTCAAAATAATGTAAATATAATTAAACTTGAAAGTCATTTTGACAAGTAAACTATCCAAACAATAAATGTACACAAAACATATGAAAAACATTCGGTGGTCATGAAATCTAAGTCCTTTGAAAAATAATTTAAACACTACAAACCTTTTAAAAACACTTTAACTTGGAAAGCACATTAATACATTACCTGTTTTATCTTTCATTTCAATCAAAATTTACCTTAAGTAGAAGCAAGCATTTTCTTTCATTGATGAATAACTTAAAATTATTTAATCTCGATAATAATGTGATTAGTATAATACTTAATTATTTTATATTATCAAAATCAATAAGAGGTCAATAATCTTTCCATTTTTGATAATGACAAAATACTTAAGTATTCAACAAGAGATATAGAGTTTCAAATTAAAGCATTCCTTGGAATTTTGAAGTATAAGACAATGTGTGCTGAATCCTGGTGTAAGGTGCCGAAACTCTGATTTTCAAGAGTATATAAACTATAACATTCAAGAGATACATTGCATAACTCTTCCTTTGGTTTTGAAACATTGAAATTTTCAAAAGTAGAATACATGTTTCAAATTCTTTCCAAAGTAAAATCATAGGTATAGTGTATATGCATTTCTATTTTTCAAAACATTGTATACATTCCATTTCTCCAACAAATTTGAAAAAAAATGTTTTTCAAATCATGAAATCAGAATGTATGTGTTTCATTTCTTCCAAATCAGAATGCATGCTTTTTATTTCTCTCCATTTTTGTCATCAATCAAAAAGAAGGTGAAAGGATATGCATTTTTTCACTGTTTGTCTTTTTTTCACGGAATGAAATAAATAGATTAAATAATAATCATGTAAAGATAAGCATAAGAATTTATACATTAAGCAACTGATACAAGGTACTAACGATCACATATATCAAAGTTTTACACACATACAAATCATTAAATTTATACAAGCTAATAGAGCATTGGTCCTTAGCAGTAAACATAAATCATACAATCCAACAACAAAATTAAACATAGACATAGGTCCAGAAACAATATAAAATCAATCCAGAATGTCGATTTGAGATGAAGATTCATGAGAGTGACAATGTTCAGAAGGACGAGATGAAGCCAAATAAGGAGCAGGTCGATGAAAAGGATCTTCTTCCTATGGAAACAACTGAGAAATGAAACCCTAAATTACCTAAGACATGTTTGGCATTCAGAAACAATTTTTGAAAGGCTATCAAGGGTAGACTGAGCTTTTTCAGTTCAGATATGAAAAGAAGCAATCTCAGTACTTGCCACACCAGCATTATCAAACAAGGAATTCATATCATTTCTCAGCTTGCAAATTTTAGCAAAGATTTTTGTAATGTCCATCATCTCACCATAATTAAATGCTTTTTCCTTAATAACACTGACATTTTATTGTAAATCATATAAGCTCAACTTGATCTCTATCAGGGAAGCATACATGGAAGAGATGTGGGGAACAATGGATGTGTCGAAAGAACAAAAAGATGAACTGGTCCCAGATCCTCCAATAAAAACAACATCAGAAATCCTCTTTACCAATGTGTTCATATCATCTGGGTCAATCTTAGCAATGATAGGATGATTTGGTTAGAAAGGATTTTGGACAGGTAGTGGATCATGGGGTGGATTTGGATCAGCAGAAAGATTATTGTCAAAGGAAGGATTGTTATCAATGGAAGGAGTGGGGTTAATGGTCATAAGATCACTTACTTCAATCATATAAGAATAATTAGTAGAAGGGTCAACAAAACTGAAAGGAAAAGTTTGAGGTTCAGCAGAAAATTCTTAAGGTATAGTAGATCCCTCCCCCTGGATAGGTGCAGAAGGGTCTTGCATCTTTCTTTTGTTCCTTGTCCATTGGCCATCTACCTTAGTAATTTTCATACGAAGTAAGGTATGCTCATTGTAGAAATTAGTATTGCTAAGGTTATAGACATTCTCACCTTTAACATTAACACCAAAATGAGTAAGAATATGGGTGAGAAGAAGGCCATAGGGTAGGGCTACTCTAGATCTACTAACAGCCTCTTTCATAACACAGATCATTATCCTAGGTAGGTGCAAAGAAATTTTGCTCACAATATGGTACATGATGGTTAAGTCTCGGTCATTCACATAATCAAAGCTGTCACTTTTAGGAGTAAGACATCAAGAAATAATATTGTATAACAACCTCATTTCTTCACTTAAATCTTTAGCAAAAATCCTACAATATTGGAAGCATCCTTAATATCAAGAATAATTTCCATTTTATACTTTTTGTCTTTAAGAGTGTCCTCAAAAGCACCGACATCGGGAATATTCAGGATTTGTCCTAATGTATCTTCATTGAAATAAATTCTAACACCTTTAACAATTGAAGATACCCTATCATCACCAAAGCTAATATTATGGTAGAAAATTTTGACAAGATTAAGAAAGATAGAAAGGTTTGTTTTGAGTAAGAACTCCCAACCTTGATATGCTAATAGTTCACCAATTTCAAAGTTTTCAACAGCTAGAAAATCAAAATCAACTACTCTACCAAAAGCTATAGATCTCCTTACTATGGACTAAAAACTAAAAGGATTAGAGGGAGAACACTCACTGATGCCTCGGGAAGAAGATGATTCGTGACCAGACTTCGCCTTAGGTGCCATGATCTAAATATTTGAAGTAGCACGAAGATTGGAGATTGAATGTAGAAGAAAAAGCTTGAGAGAGAGGCTCACGGTTTGGAAGAGGTGAGGAATGAAGTGAGAAAAAGGGGAAAGATATCAGCTAAAATCACTCAAACCGGCCAAGATAAGAACTCCCAAGATTTGGTCATCCAAAAATTCCAAGTTGGTCATCCAATACTTGAGATGACCGATTTTGAGCATTCAGTCATCCACTTCCAAAAGTGGATGCCTAGTTGTCCAAAATCGGTTGGCCAGAGGATCATCTAGTGGAATGAAATGATGGATTGCATTCATTCAAAAATCAGTTGAAACAATTCAAAATTAATCCAAAAAAAATCTTTAAAATAAGAGACATGAAGATTAAGCAATGGGGATTCATATGACATAACTTTCATGCAAAGATAATAATCATAAGAGAGTATAAAAATTAAACAATCACAACATCTTACTAGATTATAGGATCAAGCATACCAAGCTCTCTTCTAATTTCATAAAACTTTGACTCATCAAGAGGTTTTGTGAAAATATCCATGAGCCGCAAATCAGTACACACATGTTCAAGCACAATATCACCATTATTAACATGATCTCTAATAAAATGATGTATAATCTCTATGTATTTAGTTCTAGAGTGTTGAATAAGATTTTTAGTTAGATTGATAGCACTAGTATTACCGCATTTTATTGGTATATTATTAAGTTTAATGCCATAATCCTCTAGTTGTTCTTAATCCACAAGATTTGAGCACAACAACTTTCAGCTGCAATGTACTCAGCCTTAGCTGTGGACAATGCCACTGAAGTTTATTTCTTTCTAAACCATGAGATTAAATTAATACCTAGAATTTGGCAAGTTTCACTAGTAGATTTTCTATCTAATTTACATCCTGCAAAATCTAAATCAGTGTATCCTATTAAGTCGATGCTAGATTGTTTTTCATACAATAAGCCTAAGTTTATTGTTCCATTCAAATACTTAAAGATTCTTTTAACAACTAATAAATGAGGTTCCTTAGGGTTAGCTTGATATCTAGCACACATGCAAACACTGAATAATATATCTGGCCTACTAGCAGTTAAATATAATAAGGATCCTATCATACCTCTATGCAATTTTATATCAACACTTTTATCAATACTATAAGAATCTAATCTACAAGAAGAGCTCCTAAGAGTACCGATACATTTGGCATACTTGCTTTAGAAAATTTCTTCAACATTTCTTTGACATACTTGCTTTTGGCAAATGAAGATTCCTTCATTACTTTGCTTGATTTGTAGTCCAAAAAAATAATTTAATTTTTTCATCATGCTCATCTCGAACTCCCCCTGTATAAGCTTAGCAAAGTCTTGACATAATAGTTCATTAGTAGCACCGAAAATGATGTCATCTACATAAATTTGAAAAATAAGTATATCATCATTTTTTCTCTTAATGAATAAAGTTGTATCTATATTTCTCTAATAAATTTATTGCTAATCAAGAATTTGCTTAACATGTTATAACACGCTCGAGGAGCTTATTTCAAACCATACAAAGCTTTATTCAATTTGAAAACATGGTTTGAAAACAAGTGATTCTTAAATCCTGGTGGTTGTTCAACAAACACTTGTTTGACAATATATCCATTAAGGAAAGCACTCTTGACATCCATTTGATATAATTTGAAGTTCATAAAACATGCAAAAGCAGATAGTAATCTAACAGCTTCTAGTCTAGCAACAGAAGCATAAGTTTCATCAAAATCAATTCTCTCTTCTTGATTGTAACCTTTAACTACTAGTCTTGCTTTATTCCTAACTATGTTACCATGCTCATCCAATTTATTTCTAAATACCTATTTAGTTTCAATAATTGGATGATCATGAGGTCCTGCTACTAAGGTCCATACATTATTTCTTTCAAATTGATTTAACTCATCATGCATAGCATTGATTCATATTCTACATCATCCTTAGCATCATCAAAGCATTTAGGTTCAATGTGAGAAACAAATGCTAGGTTATTATATACATCTCTAAATGAAGATCTAGTTCTAACACCACGTGAAAGATTACCAATAATAAAATCTTTAGGATGATTATGTACATACCTCCAACCTCTTTCTAAGTCACGATTACCTTGAGGTTCTTCATGATTGGTAATGTCATTTACCTCCTCTTGATTGTCTTGGACTATTGAGTCCTCCTTTTCTTCCAAGGTAAGTTTCTTCACTTGATTTTTAATTTTTCCTACATCATCAACAACCTTTCTCTTCTTTGATGGAAGATAATTAGCTTCATCAAATGCAACATGAATAGACTCTTCAACTACTAAGGTATGTTTATTGAAAACTCTATATGCTCTACTAGAAGAAGAGTAGCCAAGAAAAATACCTTCATCAGATTTTGCATCAAATTTATCAAGATTAGATTTTTTATTATTCAAAATAAAACAATGACATCCGAAAACATGAAAATATGCAATGTTGGGTTTTTTATTTTTGTAAAGCTCATGAGGGGTCATTTTTAAAATTGGTCTATTAAAGCTCTATTTAAAATGTAGCATGCAGTGTTGATTGCTTCTGCCCAAAAATACTTTGATAGATTGCTTTCACACAATATGGTATGAGCCATTTATTTCAAAGTTCTATTTTTTTGTTTCTATCATCCCATTTTGTTGAGGTATCCTAGGTGTAGAAAATTTATGATTTATGCCATGCTCATTACAAAAACTTACAAAAAAATGATTTTAAAATTCTTTTTCATGATCACTTTGAATTGATAAAACCGAAACTCCCTTTTCATTTGTAATCTTTTTAAATAAGTTTTGAAATGCCAAAAATACTTCATCTTTACTAGCTAAAAATAAAACCCAAGTAAATTGAGAGAAATCATTGATAATTACAAAACCATAACGCTTGCCACTTAGACTTGTGATTCTAGTCGGACCAAATAAATTCATATGCAATAATTCCAATGGCTTAGTAGTTGAAATCACATTTTTGGACTTAAATAAAACTCTAGTTTATTTTTCAAATTGTTATATATCACAAATCTTGTCTTTTCGAAAATTCAATTTCGACAAACCCTTCACTAAATCCTTTTTAAATAATTTTGAAAGAAGATCTATGCTAACATGTGCAAGTCTATAATGCCATAACCAACTAGATTCATCTATTTTAGTATTCATAACAACTAGACAATCAAAATCATGGTCATTTAAATCATTCAAATCAACAATATAAACATTTTCATTGCGTATGATCAATGAATTTCATACAATTATCAACAGGATTAGAAACAATGCAAACAGATGATTTAAAAATTATTTTAAAACCTTTATCACATAATTGACTAATACTTAATAAATTATGCTTTAAACTATTTACAAGTAAGACATTATCAATATAAGTATAAGGTGTGACACCTATTTTATCAATGCCAATGATTTTACCTTGGCCATTATCTTCAAAGGTGACCATATCTTCATCCTTAGCCTCCAAAGTGATGAATTACTATTCATCACCCATCATGTGTCTTGAACATCTGCTATCAAGATACCACTTCTTTTTAGATCCACGGGTTGCAAGATACACTTGCTAACATAATGTCAAGTTTTACTTTTAGATACCCAAGCTTTCTTGGATCATTTGGGGTTAGTCAATATGGTTCCTTTTGGAACCCAAATTTTCTTAATACTATTACATGCATGAGATTTGTATCCCTTCAAACCATATTTAAAACAAGTACCACTTGATGATTGACCAGCATGCACAAAAATATTTGATGCAGCACAAGGACAAGGGTGATTATGTAGTCAATGAATTGATGAAAATTAATTTTTTAAAGTATTTTAAAAGATGGCTAATTCATCCAAAAATAAGAGAAGAGTAAGAGAGCAGATTATGTGATGTAAAAAGTAATAGTTCAGGAATAGAACTTTTAGAAAAATAAATAAATATACCAGGACAGTCTGAAATTGAGAAACTCCAGAGAAGACATGCTCATGAACTTTCACATAATTAAAATCATGGAGTAAGGAAAAGGTTGATTTACCCGATGATGATGTGCTCCTAGTGTTAGTAGAAGATCTCTCGCTAACGGGCAAAATTTCTGGATGAGAAAACTATCTTTCATGTGAGGTTTCTTGATCTCGATTCAGGGGCAAAAAATGCATCTTTGGCTTTGGAGATGAATCAAGAGAGGGGCATTAGCTTTGGAAATGAATCAAAAGAGGAGCAGCATCTTTGGAGATAAATCAAGAGAGAGGACGACGGCTTTAGAGATGGATCAAGAGAGAGGACGACGGCTTTGAAGATGGATCAAAGGAGAGGGCGGCGACTAGGGTTTCAAGTATGAATGCCTAGATTTAGGAAGAGGGGGTTGGTGGTCGATTATAAGATGGTGATATGAGGATTAGAGTTTATTTGATGGAGGATAGAGGAGATGGACTAAACTAGGGTTTGATAGCAAGAACATTTTGGCCTCACGCCTAACTTCCTTATGGATGATCAATTGCTCAAGGCAACGAAAATAGAACTTGAAAGAAAGTTCTCAAAACTTTTTTTTATTTATATTCTTTTTTCATCGTTTCAAGAGAAAGGTTTTATAGACCTCTCATGCCATTACAAGGTAAGTTCAACAATTAGAGTACTAAATGATAAGGATTACAAAATATAGTAGAATATTTGTCATCATAGAGCAAAGAATCTTCTTTCCTTCATCTAGTTTGATCAAAATGGCAGTAGCAAGATATGGTTCCAATTATGAAGATGAGGGACCACAAGCAAAGAAGGAAGCTTTGGGATGACATTCTTTTTTTTTTTTTGTCAACAAGATCCATATGGGACGCAAGATCCTTTTCAGAATGGTTGAGATACTGATCTTCATTCCCATTAAAGCATAGCAGGGACTACCAAGTTTCTTCCTCATGGGGCACCCAAGGTTGCCAAATTTGTTGGTGGCGACATAGAGGGACAAGGTTGATTCCACTTCATCAATCCTAGTGTAGACGAATTCAATCCATGTAGAGCTCCAAGGATAGGGTATGAATAAGATTGGAGAAAATCGGATGGTTGTCCAATACTGTCTAATCTGGGGCTTCTTCTGAATATCTTCAACAAGGTCTCAACAAGAGTAATACACTTCTCTTGAATTATTACAGGACTCAAATAAAATAAAAATGTATGACCTGAACATTGGACTAAACCAAACTTGACTGACTCAGTAACAAACTGGACTTGACCAACTAGGAAAAATACAGAACATCTAGGATTCAGAGATCCAAATGAAACCTTACAATCTTTTTCTCACTCTTGCACCAACACCAATTCTTCCGGGATGGAAGAAACTCGACCCCATCGAGTAAAGGTTGATTCGATTCTAGTACTCCTCTAGCAGGTCTGGGTCTAAACTTTGCAAATCTTCTCTAGAAATCCATGAGTCCTTAAATTTGGGCCGACCTTGCCAACGAACCAAGTATCGTTGGTAACCTCTGTTTTGGGTCAATATAGCTTGGTCATCTAGAATCCGCTCAATCTTATCATTCCACTCAGGACAAATAGTAGATGAACACACAGGGATGGGTTCGCTTTCGAAGGAAGAGTAAGATCTGAAAGCCTCACTAGGTATCATCGCTGGCTTCCTATACTCTACTAAGTCTAAAACATTGAAAGTAGAGCTGATGCCTAACTTAGGAGGTAACTCTAGCATATAGGCATTGGTTTCCACTTTCTTTATCACCCTAAAAAGATCAACTCCATGAGCATGTGACTTTCTAATAGTTTTCGAAGGAAACCGCTTAGGCCTTAACCTAACCATGACATAATCTTCTTCTACAAACTCTTGGACTCATTTTTGGGAATTAGTCAACCGTTTATATGTTTCATTACTTACGTTAATCTTTGCGCTAATCTCCTTATGCAAGTCCTTAATATGCTGTGCAAATGATGCTGTAGACTCGAAGACTTGTGTGTAAATAGGTAATGAAATTAGGTCAAGTGGCTTATTGGGCTTGTACCCTGAATAATTTCGAATGGGCTCTTTCCAGTGGACCTATTGACCGAAGCACTATAGGCAAACTCAGCTCTAGATAGCAACAAATCCCAATTCCTGATGTTTTCTCCTATAAGGCATCTCAGAAGATTTTCTAGACTATGGTTCACTACTTCTGTCTGGCCATCGGTTTGGGGATGGTAAGCTGTGAAAAAGTTTAACTTAGTCCCTAACTTAAGCCAGAGGGTCTTCCAAAAATAGCTGATGAACTGGACATTTCTATCTAAAACTATGGTCTTAGATAAGCCATGGAGTTTAACGATCTCGTCAAAGAACAGTTGGGCTACCCTAGATGCATCGAAGGTCTGGGAACAAGGCAAGAAATGGGCCATCTTGGAGAACCTATCAACCACTACACAAATCGAATCATATTTTCTTTGGGTCCTAGGTAATCCTAACAAAAAATCCATACTCAAATCTTGCCAAGGGTGCTTGAGTACGGGCAAATGGGTGTAAAGGCCATTATTCTATTTCCGCTATTTAGCAACAATGCAGGTTCTACAACTGGCCATAATTTGTGCTACATTCCTTTTTAAACTAGGCCAAAAGAACTGATCTTTTATAGCTAAGATCGTCTTATCCTTACCAAAATGACTAACTAGTCCTCCCGCATGGGTCTCGCAAACTAGAAATTTTCTTAACGACATTCTAGGGATGCAGAGCCCATGGTGTCAAAACAAATAACCATCTAAGAGGGTATAATCACTATACTTACTAGATGGTCCATGGGTCAAAGTCTGATGAATGTCCTTAAAATCAGGGCATGACTCATACTCTTCCTTTAGTTTCTCAAACCCTGTAACCTCAGTCATAACAGAATTCAAAAGCAAGGATCGACGACTAAGGGCATCTACCACCTTATTCTCGATTTCGGCTCTATGTTTCAATACAAAAGTGTAGGCATAGATGTATTCTACCCATTTTACGTGCCTATGGTTATGTTTCTTTTGAGAATTTAGGAACCTAAGGGCCTCATGGTCAGAAAATAATACAAATTCCTGTGGTAGCAAGTAGTGTCTCCAATACCTCAAAGCTTGCACTACCGCATAAAATTCCTTATCATAGGTAGAATACCTAAGCTTAGCATCATTGAGCTTCTCGCTGAAGAATGCTACTAGATGGTTCTCTTGGCTTAGGACTCCTCTTATCCCTAAACCTGAGGCATCACAGGCAACCTCAAACACTTTGGAAAATCGGGTAATTTCAAAATGGGTGCTTGGATCATTTTGTCCTTAAGTTCTAGGAAGTCTCTATTAGTGGCTTTGGTCCATTCAAAATCTTCCTTCCTGATGCAATCGGTAATGGGTGCGATTATCGTACCGAACTCCCTAATGATTCTCCTATAGAAGGTGGCTAGGCCATAGAAATTATGAATTTCGCGGACATTAGTAGGCACCGGCAACTCAACTATGGACTTGATCTTCTCTGGATCAGCCGACACTCCTTCAGGAGTCACAACAAATCCTAAGAAGACAACTCTATGGGTCAAAAAATTATATTTTTTGATATTAGCATAGAGATTATCATTTCTAAGGGTGTGACATACTTGTCTAAGGTGGTCTAAATGGTCTTTCTTGGTCTTACTGTAAATCAGGATGTCATCAAAATAGACTACAACAAATTTTCCTATGAACATCCTAAGAACTTGGGTCATAATCCTCATAAATGTACTCGATGTAATGGACAAGCCAAAAGGCATCACTATCCACTCATATAGGCCATCCTTAGTTTTAAACGCGGTCTTTCACTCATCTCCGGATCTAATTCTATCCCGGTGATAACCACTCTTAAGATTAGTCTTTGAGAATGTGGCTGCATTTGCCATCATGTCTAACATGTTATCTAGGCGAAATATGAGGAATCTATATTTGATGGTGATCTTATTGATAGCTCGACTGTCTATGTACATCCTCCATGTACCATTTTTTTAGGAGTTAATAGGGCTGGAACAGCATAAGAACTCAAACTTTTTCAAATAAATCCTTTCTTAAGTAACTCTCCAACTTGTTTCTGCAACTCTAGATGTTCAGCTGGGTTCATCCTATAGTGGGACAGGTTGGCCAAAGTGGTTTCCAAAATTAGGTCAATGGCATGCTGAATATCCCTAAGGGATGGAAGGTGGTCAGGAAGGTCTTCGGGAAAGACATCTTTGAACTCTTCTAAAATTTTACTAACTTCCTGAAGGTGCTCTACGGAGGTCGGATCTTGGGTTTTCCTAGTTGTCAACATCCAAATGGGTGAACCTTCATTGATTTCTTATTCTAATTCCTTAACATTAATTAGGTTTAATCCAGTCATCTTCGCTTTTAATTGACTCAAACACCTCTTGATGTCATCCTTAGGTAGGGTAGGATAAACCATAATTTTCTTTCCATGATAATCAAAGGAACACAAATTTGATTGGCCAAAAAGGGTCGCATCATGGTCGAACAACCAAGGCTTACCCAGAATGAGACTGCTTACTCCCATGGGTAAGACATCACACCATATCGTTTCCTGATAAGACTGAAACTAGATTTGGATTGGGCATCTCATCTTGATAGGTATGAAGGTAGAATCTATCCATGATACCTTATAGGGGTTAGGATGTGGAGCAGATGTTAATCCTAGAGTCTTGACTGCACTGGATGAAATGGCATTAACATAACTTTCACTATTTATGATGAGTTTACAAACCTTAGCCCCTATCTTGAGAAAAGTTTGTAGGATGTTAGTTCTATGCCAGTCCTCTTGAACTTTGGTTTGAGACAGGATGCACCTCACAACTCCTAATAGGTCAAGCTCTATGGATTCCTTTCCTCTCTCATACTCCTCAACTAAATTTAATCCAGCCTCATGAATTTATTTCTCGCATTCCTCACTAGGCTCATGATTTTCTTCCTCAAACTCATCTATGTGTAAGGACTTGACGGGACATTGGCTAGTGAAGTGGTCTGTCTTATGACACCTAAAACATGCTGAGTTGGGAACAGGGGTCCAATAGGTTTTGGGTGCCTTACCCTTGTCATCTAATCTATTCACTGGGGTGCTTAGGTTGGGTCTACTGTTTGAGGGTCCTGGTCTCTGGGTTGGGGTATTAGTCCTCGAAGGTTACGGTCTATGGAACATGGGTTATCTCTGGAACCTCTCAAAATTTTTAGCAACTTAGTAAGCTTGCTCTATATCATTGACTTCTCTTAAATATAGTTTCCTCTGAATATCTTCCCTTAGACCAGCTCTAAACCTAGACAGGGTGGCCTCTTCCAACTCAACAATGTGATATCTCAGGACAAATTCATCAAATTTCTCAATGTACTCAGAAACGGTTTTGTTGCCTTAGCTTAACCTTTGCCATTGGTCTAAGAGTTTCTGTTGGTAGGAAATGAATGCATACTTCTCTCTTAGTCTAACCTTCATGGCTCTTCAAGTGGTTATGAAAACATCACCTCTCCGTCTAATCAACATTTCAATATTCCCCCAGTATAATCTAAGTTTGAACTAATCTAACATGTTGAACTAATCTAAGTTTGATGAATTTATATTTTCTCTACTCGATCATCTTGTACTTCATAAAATATTGATCCATTTCACCTTCCTAATCGACAAACACCTTGAGGTCTAAACTTTCATAAAAAATGGGTGTTTCTAATATGATATTCCTAAGAATTCTCTCATCTAGGTCCATAATATCAGGATTGTGTCTCCTATGGTAGTACTCTGGATTATGGTTTGGGGCTCTTCGAGGGTCTAACTCATGCTCAGTCCTGGTCTCACGACTCTCCTCTAGGGATCTCACTCAGTCATTCAACAGGATCAACTATTCAGTAATGATCCTAAGCATGGCTCCAAAATCATTATCCATGGATTGGTCTGATGGTGACTGATTCTGACTTTGTTGGTATGGGGCTCCTTGTTGACCCAATTATTAATTTTGATGTATAACAAAACTCATATGCGTATATCTCTTATGATACTAATAATTTTGATTAAGTATTTCAGAAATTTAAAATATTTAATTATTCAAAATTTAAGAAAAAATTGAGTTTGAGTCCAATTCTTTGTCAAGTGTCAAGTTTCAGACATTAGAGCTAACTCCGAAGCGTATCGGAATAGTTTGGCACCTTCGGCATAAATTAGAGCCGACTCCTGCATTTATTAGAGCCAACTCTAACCTGAGAACAGTGAATCTCTTTTTGCGTTAAATTAGAACCGACTCCTATAGATATTAGAGTCGAATGTAATATGAAAACAGAGACTATGTTTTTAAAAAAAATTAGAGCCGGCTCCTGCATTGGTTCGAGCCGACTCCAGCACACGATGTATCGACCCCACGGAAAGTTAGAGCCGACTCCATGATGGATGGACTTTACTATTCTGAGCATTCTGACTTAAAGCCGACCCTAGACCAGATTAGAGCCGACTCTAATATGTTAGAGGTGAATTCAGATATGTCAGAAATGACTCCAACAACTATCTTTTCTCCAACGGATTTTAATGGACCTTTTCTCTTTCATGCTAAACTCATCCATAAGTACAATTAAGGGCTAGTTTCCATCAAAATATGGATTAAGAGGAGATTATAAAAGAAGGTTCTGGCCATTTGAAAAGGAGAGGTAAAACAAGAATAGAGAAGAGAAATATCAAGAGAAAAAGCTTAGATTTGAAATCTCATGTGTTCAAAAAAGAGTTTAGAGAAATCTAAAGCATTCAAAAGGCAACTTTGAAGGATTTTCATCAAATCAAAAAGAAAAGCCAAAAGCCCTAGTTTTTCAACATCCTCTATATTAGCAAATCTTTCAAAGCTTCAGTTCTATCTTAAGAAAAATCATCCAAGAAAATAAGAAGAAAAGAAGAAAAGCTCAACTTCAGAAATCTTTTAAATCAGGCTCTTCTATTTCTATCTCATTTATATTATCTATTTGCTCATTTGAGGAGCTTTCTATCTGTTGTAACTTTACTACTATTCCATTTGATTGGTGATTCAATCAGATAATTGAATTAGGAAGGCAAATTAGCCTCGGGCAAGCTAGGTTAGCTTGTAATAGGTTGTATGCTGGTGAGCCTGTAAAAACCGGCTGGGTTCATTGTGATCCCATTGTTAAAACAATAAGTTTGGGTTGTGAGCTTGTAAAACAATTCGGCTGTAATCAGGATGATTATAGTGTGGACCCAAGAGTTGCTTGGGAGTAGATGTAGGTATAGCTAACATTGAACCACTATAAATCTTTATGTTTGTCGTGGTTGTCTCTTCTTCTTCTACTCTATCTTTATATTCTGCTTTGCATTTTTAACATCATACTTATTGCATACTTTCTTATGCACTGTCAATTGTAAAATTATTTTTAAGTGCTAAATTTTTTTAGAACCCAATTCACCCCCCTCTTGGATTGCCATATGGGCCAATAATTGGTATAAGAGCTTGTGCTCATCCTTCCTTGATTTAACAATCAAAAGCTAAATATTCAAATGGCAGCTCAAGCTGGTTCTTCTTTTTCCAAGGGATAATCCATAAATTGTCCACCTTGTTTAATGGCACCAACTATTCATTTTGAAAAGCTAGAATGAGGATATTCATTCAAGCTTTAGATTATGATTTATGGAGTATCATTATCAATGGTCCTAGCACTTCTACACACATAGTTGATGGATCTATTATTCCTAAGCCCGAAAGGGATTGGAATAAAAATGATCAAAAAATAGCCCAGCTCAATGCTAAGGCTATGAATATCCTATACTGCTCCTTGGATGCAAATGAATTTAATAGAATATCCACTTGTATCTCAGCCAAGGAGATATGGGATCAGTTGAAAGTTACTTATGAGGGTACCAACCAAGTTAAAGAGTCCAAGATTAACATTCTTATGCATAAATATGAACTCTTTAACATGGATCAAAATGAGTCCAACACTTGCATGTATACTAGATTTACTGATATAGTAAATGGATTAAAGAGTCTTGGAAAGATCTATACTAATTCTGAATTTGTTCAAAAAATTCTTAGGTCCCTTCCAAGAGATTGGAAAGCTAAAGTGACAGCAATCTAAGAAGCCAAAGATCTCAATACTTTACCTTTGGAGGAACTCATTGGATCACTCATGACCCATGAACTCATTATGAAGCAACATCAAGAAGAAGATGCGAAAAGAAAAGGATGATTGCATTAAAGGCTGCTGAAAAAGAAACAAACATCAGTGAAGAAGATGAAGACGACGATGACACTGCTCTCCTTGTAAGAAAGTTTAAGAAATTCATATAAAGAAGGAGGTTGTTTTACAAAATAAAAGTGGGTGTCAAGTTGGAAGGAGATAAAGAAAAAGATAAAGAAAAAAAAGATTCCTTGATTTGCTATGAATGTAAAAGCCTGCACATTTCAGATCCGAATGTTCTTAACTCAAGAAGGGATATAGAAAGAAAAAGAAAGCTTATGCTGTAACTTGGAGCGACAATGAGGAATCTTATTCGAAGATAAACAACAAGAAGTTGCCAACATATGTCTTACGACAAATGAAGAAGGAGAGGTAAATTCTGAAACCCCCATATATGACTTTACATTTGATGAACCTTATAATACTTTAAATGAATTGATGAATGATTTTAAAGTCTTGAGAACAAAGAACAAGGTTTTAAAAACAAAAAATCTAAGTCTTCTCAAAAAGAAAAATGAATTTGTTATTGATGTTGAAAAGATAAAATCTGAAAAGCAAAATCTAGAAAAAGAAAGAGAAATAATTTCTACTAAAAATATGAATTTGAAAAATGAACTTGAAAAATACAAGAGCATTGCTGACAAATTTATATATAGCTCGGAAACACTAAATTTACTTTTAAGTAATCAAAGAGCTATTTTTGATAAGGCTGGTTTGAGTTACAAATCATATAAGAAACAAAAATTTGTTAACAATTTCTTTGTAAAGAAATCGATTGAAAAAGATATTTTCTATTTTCTATGTGGCAAGAAAGGACATAAATCTTATGTTTGCAATTATAAAATATTACATGTGAATGCTAGTTATAAAAGTAATATGATTTGAGTTCCAAAAGGAACTATGTTTGCTGCTATTAACCATGAAGGACCCAAGAAGGCTTGGGTACCTAAACATAAGATATGATTGCTTTGCAGGCGTATCTTGCAGCCAAAGGATTGAAAAGAAAATGGTATCTTAATAGCAGCTGCTCAAGACACATGACGGATGATAAAAATTAATTCATCATCCTTGAAGCTAAAAAAGGTGGAGTGGTGACCTTTGGAGATAATGGTCAAGGTCACATCATGGGCATTGGTAAAATTCAAATCACTCCATCCACTTTTATTAAAAATATTTTATATGTAGATGAATTAAAATATAATTTGATTAGCATTAGCTAACTATGTGATAAAGGTTTCAAAGTTTTCTTTGAAGCAACTATCTGCATAGTTTAGAATCCCATTGACAATAGCATTATATTTGTTGGAAATAGAAATGGCAATGTATACTTAATTGACTTAGATAATTTATCTACAAGTAACCATTGCCTAATTGCTAATAATGCTAAGGTAAATGGGATTGGATGTCTATGGCAGCGTAGATTGGGACGCACAAGCACACACTTGATTTCAAAATTGCTTAGAATGAACTTAGTCAAAGGTCTTTCAAAATTAGATTTTGAAAACAATAGAGTTTGTGATGCATGTCAATTTGGAAAACAAACTAGCTAGGAATTCTTTCGAATCTAAAAATATTGTTTCCACTTTTAGGCCACTCGAGCTACTACAAATGAATCTTTTTGGACCTACTAGAACCACTAGTTTAGGAAGAAATAAATATGGTCTTGTAATAGTAGATGATTATTCTAAATTTACTTAGGTATTATTTTTAGCTCATAAAGATGAGACTTTCTCAGTATTTCTGAAATTCTTTATGAAAGTCACAAATAAGAAAAACACTTCCATAGTGTCTTTTAGAAGTGATCATGGGACTAAATTTGAAAATCATTTATTTGAAGATTTTTGTATTGAAAATGACACAATTTTTAGCACCTAGGATACCTCAACAAAATGGGATGGTAAAAAAAAAAGGACTCTAGAAGACATGGCCCGTACCATACTATATAAAAGCTAACTCCCAAAATATTTCTGGGCAGAAGCTATAAACAAAGCATATTACATCCTAAATAGAGCTTTGATTAGACCAATCCTTAAAAAAACTCTTTATGAACTATGGCATGATAGGAAACCCAATATTAGCTACTTTCATGCATTTGGTTGTAGATGTTTCATTCATAATAATGGAAAGGATAATCTAGAAAAGTTTGATGCTAAGTTAGATGAAGGTATTTTCTTAGGTTATTCTACATCTAGTAAAGTATATAGAGTGTTCAATAAGAAGCATTTGATTGTAGAAGAGTCAATTCATGTAGTATTTGATGAGTCTTTAGCATCAAGTTCTGAAAAGAAAGATACGAGGAAGATACTAATATACTTGAAAGAGATTTTGAAAAATTGAATGTTTATGTATATTCAGATCATGAACCTGAAGCTAAGGATGATGACTCACATAAGGATGATGGTATTGATACTACTCGTAATGATACAGATTTATCTAAAGATTGAAGATATGCTTATTGTCATCCAAAGGACCTAATCATAGGTAATCCATCTCAAGGAGTAAGAACTAGATCATCTATAAGAAATATCAATAATCATCTTGCATTTGTATCTTATATAGAGTCCAAAATAATTGAGAAAGCTAAAAAAGACAATTATTGGATGTTAGCCATGCAAGAGAAAATGAATCAGTTCACTAGAAATAAGATATGAACCTTAGTTGATAAACCTAAAGATTATTCAGTTATAGGATTCAAATGGGTATTTAGAAATAAGTTAGATAAAGATGGCATTGTTATTAAAAATAAGGATAGATTAGTTGCAAAGGAATATAATCAGAAAAAAGGTATTGATTTTGATAAAACTTTTACATCTGTTGCTAGATTAGAAGCCATAAGGTTACTACTTGCATTTGCATATTGCATGAACATTAATTTATTTTAGATGAATGTGAACAGTATATTTTTAAATAATTTTATAAATAAGAAAATTTATGTTGAACAACCACCTGGTTTTGAGGATCATAAATTTTTAAATCATATTTTTAAATTATACAAAGCACTTTATAGTTTAAAGTAGGCACCTAGAGCTTGGTATAATAGACTCAGTAAATTTATGATTAAAAATAATTTTTTTAGAGGTAATATTGATAAAACCTTGGTTTTGAAAAAAAAAGAGAAAGATTTATTAGTGGTACAAATTTATGTTGATGATATAGTATTTGGTGCTACTAATAATCTTCTTTGTCAAGATTTGCAAAGTTAATGCAGGAAGAATTTGAAATGAGCATGATGAAAGAATTAAATTTCTTCCTTAGACTTCAAATCAAACAAGAAAGAGAGAAAATGTTTATTAACCAAATAAAATAGACAAAGAAAATTCTTAAGAAGTTTAGAATGGAAGTTGTTAAACATCTTGGCACAATAATGAGTCCTTCATGCAAACTCGATAAAAATGAGGATGGTAAGAAAGTAGATCAAAAGCTTTATAGTGGTATGATTGGTTCTTTACTTTACTTAATAGCTAGTAGACCTGATATCATGTTGTTGTATATTTATGTACTAGATATCAATCTGATCCTAGAGAATCTTACCTAATTGATGTAAAAAGAATTTTTAGATACTTAAGTGAAACTAAAAATATAGGATTATGGTACTCTAGTGACTCAATATTTAATCTAATTGTATATTCTGACTCTGATTTTGCTGGTTGTAAACTAAATAGAAAAAGCACAAGTGGTGCATATCAATTCTTAGGCAATAATTTAATCTCTTGGTTTAGCAAAAAGCAAAATTAAGTTGCATTATCAACTGCTAAAGCTGAATATGTTGTAGCTGAAAGTTGCTGTGCTCAAATCCTTTGAATTAAGACTTAAAGATTATGGTATCATACTTAATAAAATTTCAATTAGATGTGACAACACTAGTGCAATAAATTTGACTAAGAACCCTATTCAACATTCAAGAACCAAACGCATAGAGATAAGACACCATTTTATTAGAGAACATGTTGCTAATAATAATGTTTGTCTTGATTATGTATGTACTGATGAACAATTAGCTGATATATTTACAAAACCCTTAAGTAAAGAGAGATTTTGTTATCTTAGAAAGGAGAATTAGGAGTTTATAATCCATTAGAATAGTTTTGAAACCCTTAAGAAGATTATCTAGATTTCAATCAATTTCCTTGAAAATCTTCTTATGTTTCAAAGGAAAATCATCTACATGCTTGATTCCTTGATCAATCTTGCTTTAAGAAAAATTTATCTAGAGTTTGATGCTTAATTTGATATGTTTCAAATTCTTTGAAACTCTCATTTTTTCACTGAAACTATTATGGAGCCGACACTATTGGAGTTGGAGTCGACTCTAATTATTTGAACTCTTTGTCTGCTCATTAGAGCTGACTCTAGTTACTGTTGGAGCCGACTCTATTTTGGGCACTGACTGTGTTAGCGATTTAGAGCTGACACCTCGCTTTGTGGGAGCCGACTCTAAATGGTCCCCATTCAATATATCTAGGGCAGAGCCGACTCTTCTCCAAACCAAATCGACTCCAAATCATTCCAAATTTCTCTCGACTTTCCTCAAACTTTCAAAGACCCTTGATT
The DNA here is from genome assembly GCA_900491605.1 of Calamus simplicifolius. Taxonomy (NCBI): domain Eukaryota; kingdom Viridiplantae; phylum Streptophyta; class Magnoliopsida; order Arecales; family Arecaceae; genus Calamus; species Calamus simplicifolius. The sequence goes on along the minus strand of UESW01002133.1, from coordinate 98,659 downwards.
CTCATCTCCTTTGATCTCAACAGCCCCCAAATGCCGTGTATCCACCATTGGTGTCTTCACGACCGGAAGATGCTCCGTGCGATGTCCGACAAGGCAGCCTTCACCTAGCTCTCCATCAACCTCTTCTTCCTCAACTTCAAGTGCAATTCCTACCCGTCCTTCTCAACAAGTTGATTTGCTGGCTGCAAAGGCGATAACTATGGGAAGAAAGGTAGATTTTGGCTTCTTTGACTCTGAGGGCTTTGCTATTGAAAAATAATTGATAGATATGGGCTGGGAAAGGGTTTGCTCACTTGATGTCCCCACTTATCCTGCCTTGGTAAGAGATTTCTACAACAATGTAAGTAGAGGGGATGGTGGACTTGTTAGCTATGTGAGAGGCACCTGAGTCCACCTTACTTCAGAAAATTTGGGCAATTTTTTAGAAATTTCGATTGTTGAAATGACTGCTACATCACACAGTGATAGAGGTGAAGCCTTGTTGAGGATGTTAGAAAGAAAAGTCACTGATTTTGAAGAAGTAAGGGCAAATCAGTTGTCTTTGAAATTAAGGCTATTACACAACATTTGCAGCAGAATTTTGTTTCCAAAGACTGATAGATTCGAGTATGTATCTGAGAGGGATATCGTGGTTATGGACTATGTTATCACTGGACAGCCCATTAACCTTGCTAGTATGATAATTGGATATATAACTGAGGCTGAAAGTAAGAAAAGGTTCTTCTTGCTTTATAGAATGATTCTAACCTTGATCTTTCGAAGCCAAGGAGTTAACATCTTGGAGAATGAGCCACAGAAGAAGCTGAGGCATACGAATTGCTATAATGTTGCTACTCTTCATCGTATGGGATTTAAGAAACTAAATGGTAAGTGGCAGAGGAGAGGACAAAATGTTATGACTGAGCATGTAAGAGAAGAAAGAGCAGCAAAGGCTGATATTGATTTTGTTGAAGAGGTCCCTGAACCTTCAGTAGCTGGACCTTCTGCTCCTGGCTCTTCTTTTGCTTATTCTGGACCAAGTACTTCAGCACCTCCACTGGCATCGGCTGCGACTACTACATCCTCCCTAGTTTTTCTAGTTTTTCTGATATGCAAATTGAGCAACTCAAGGTTTTGATGACTGAGCAAGAAGCAAGAGTCAAAGATAATTTCAAAGATCAGCTTCTTGGGCTTAAGCAGTTGGAAGAAAAAGTTGTTAGAATTAAAAGTTTAATTGCTAATTCTTCTGATACCTTGAAGATTGAGTTTCAAAATATTTTTGATAAAATCAAAGGTATTGATGGTAACTCAGATGTTTATTCAAAATGCAATGCTAAACTTCAAGGAAAGATTGTTTCAGCTACTTCCACTCATGAAAAGTTATTGAATCAGTTTCTGAAAACTCAAGAGAAAGGAATGGGTGAGATTCTGGAAGAATTGAAGAGAATTTTGATGATCAGTTCGGCATGGACACTTCCTACTCTTTCCTGCTATCCCAAGCCAAGCCAAGCCAGCTCACCAAAATCAAATCAAATCCAATCCAATCAATCTTAGATTAGTTTTAGATTTTAGGATTTCATACATAGTACTTAGATATTTGCTTTAAAGTTATTTTGTTGCTTTTGATACTTAGCTTGTACTTAGGACTTTACTTCAAATGCTATGCTTATTTCACACTTTGTTTTACATTTTGTTTGTACTTGATCCTTTGTAATCATGGTATCAGTTTATGGAATGTATGAAATGTTATGACTTAATGAATTCAGCTTTGATCTTTGCAAAATGAATGAATATTATGATGGTTGATTCTTATTTTGAGTGATTTGTATCCCATTTTGAGTAAGGAATACCCTATGCTTTCTTAACCTTTTTGTTGATAACAAAAAAGGGGAAGAGAGTTGTATATGCATCGATTTTAATGGACTTTAAGTTATATGCGTATATATAGGGAGAGCTATCTTACTTAGGGGGAGCCTATTTGAATCTTATTTGAGTTGATAAGAGCTTAATTGTATTGATAACTTGAAGTAAGTCTTGAAATTAGTAAAGCATAAATCATTGTTGATTTATTGAAATAAAGTAGTTAAAATTCTGATTATTATCACCTTGATTAAAGAAATTGCTTATTTTGCTAGTTATGCTTTAATGGTTTATATATACTCAATGTTTTTCTCGTCATCAAAAAGGAAGAGATTGTTGACCCAATTATTGATTTTGATGTATAACAAAAACCATATAAGTATATCTCTTATGATACTAATGATTTTGATTAAGTATTTTAGGAATTTAAAATGTTTAATTATTCAAATCCAAGGAAAATTAAGTTTGAATCCAATTCTAGTACCAAGTGTCAAGTTTCAGACATTAGAGTTGTCTCTAGGAGGATTAGAGCCGACTCCGGAGTGTATCAAAATAGTTTGGCACCTTCGGCACAGATTAGAGCCGACTCCTGCATTTATTAAAGCCGACTCTATCCTGAGAATAATGAACCTCTTTTCTACATCAAATTAGAGCCGACTCCTGCAGAGATTAGACCCGACTCTAATATGAAACAGAGACTATTTTTTTGAAAAATTAGAGCTGACTCTCGCATTGGTTAGAGCCGACTCCAGCACGCGATGTGTCGATCCTACGGAAAGTTAGAGCCGACTCCGCGATGGATGAACTTTACTATTCTGAGCATTTTGACTTAGAGCCGACCCTAGGTCAGATTAGAGCCAACTCTAATATGTCATAGGCAAATTTCAGATGTGTCAGAAACGACTCCAACGGCTATCTTTTTTTCAATGGATTTTAATGGACCTCTCCTTTTTGTGTTAAACTCATCCACAAGTATAATTAATGGCTAGTTTCCATCAAAATATGAATTAAGAGGAGACTATAAAAGGAAGGTTCCGATCATTTGAAAAGGAGAGAAAAAACAAGAATAGAAAAGAGAAATATCAAGAGAAAAAGCTCAGATTTGAAATCTCAAATGTTCGAAAAAGAGTTTAGAGAAATTGAAAGCATTCAAAAGGCAACTTTGAAGGATTTCCATCAAATCAAAAAGAGAAGCCAAGAGCCTTAGTTCTTCAACATCCTCTACATTAGCAAATCTTCCAAAGGCAGTTCTATCTTAAGGAAGATCATCCAAGAGGAAAAGAGGAAAAGAAGAAAAGCTTAACTTTAGAAATCTTCTAAATTAGGCTCTTCTATTTCTATTTCATTTATATTGTCTATTTACTCATTTGAGGAGCTTTCTATCTGCTGTAACTTTACTACTATTTTATTTGATTGGTGATTCAATCAGGTGATTGAATCAGGAAGGCATATTAGCCTAGGCAAGCTAGGTTAGCTTGTGATAGGTTGTGTGTTGGTGAGCCTGTGAAAACCGGCTGGATTCGTTGTGATCTCGTTGTTAAAATAACAAGTTTGGGTTGTGAGCCTATAAAACAACTCGGCTATAATCAAGGTGATTATAATGTGGACCCAAGAATTGCTTGGGATGGATGTAGGTGTAGCTAACACCGAACTACTATAAATCTTTGTGTTTATCGTGCTTGTCTTTTCTTCTCTCCACTCTGTCTCTATATTCTGCTTTGCATTCTTAGCATCACACTTATTGCATACTTTCTTGTGCGCTATCAATTGTAAAATTATTTTTAATCACCAAAATTTTTTAAGAACCCAATTCATCCCCTCCTCTTGGGTTGCTATCTGGGCCAACACTCCTGATCTGGTGGTCATACACGACTTAAGCAAGCACGCAAATGACTCAAGACTAGCTCGTACTATAGTTGACTAGATCTAGCAATCCAAGTAAAGTGAGTTAACTAAGTCACAACCATGATAACAAGTATGTTGTCCACTGGCCAGATAGGATATGGGAGTGTGGGAGGCCCCTCTGCTTTCATAGGGACCCAATTAAGAAACCACAACACCACATGATTGTTTGACTCTTGATCCCCAATCTTAGACACCAGCTTCTAGACACAAATATTGACTTGGGTGCAACTAGTTTTTTCAAGTTAAGTTAAACTGAACTCGTGGGTATCCCTAATGCTCAATTAAGTGCTATTCGATTTTAAAATTAAGGCTTAGGTTCATAATGCAGATTTGTGGTTTTCTGGGCCAAGGAAGGGTGCTGAAATCCCCACCTTATCTTAAATGCTCGGTGCCCTTAAATAACTTAAAGAAGATGAATACTCAAGACATAAATTAGTGTGTCGAGTCCTCAACTAGAAAGAGTTACGTCCGGCCTTGGCTCATTACTCTCTTGAGTCATAGATATATTTGCATATATCCACTCAGAAGGTGTGATACTTTAGGATTCAGGAATGCAACAATACAATTTTTTTATTGTTGTGTGTGCAGAATTTCAGCAAGGTTTGATCTCAGCACCAGTAGGCTGCAGAAAATCTTAAAAAACAACAGTAAGGAATTTAATCATGAATTTTATATACACATAGCAGAGGCATGGTAAATTATCAAAAAAATAAATTAAAATAATCACGTTATGATAGGTTTCACAATAGTGGAAATTGCAGGTCATGTGCAAAAATTACAGTAGAACAAAAATTTAGTGTGCGATACAAAACATGTCAAACCTTGCTCTGATACAAAGATTGATGCAGCACAAGGGCAGGGGGTGATTATGCAATTAATAAATTGATAAAAATTAAATTTTTTAAAGTATTTTAGAAGATGGCTAATTCATCTGAAAATAAGAGAAGAGTAAGAGAGCAAATTATGTGATGTAGAAAGTAATAGTTTAGGAACAAAACTTTAAAAAAATAAAGAAGCATACCAGGATAGTCTGCAATTGAGAAACTCTAGAGAAGACATGCTCATAAACTTTCATAGAATCAAAATCACAGAGTAAGGAAAAGGTTAATTTATCCGACGATGATGCGCTCCTAGTGTTAGTAGAAGATCTCTCGCTAGCGGGCATGATTTCTGGATGAGAAAACTATCTTCCATGTAAGGTTTCTTGATCTCGATTCCAGGGCAAAGAAGGTGCCCTCGGCTTTGGAGATGAATCAAGAGAGGGGCAGTGGCTTTGGAGATGAATTAAGAAGGGGCGGCATCTTTGAAGATGAATCAAGAGAGACGGCGGCAGCTTTAGAGATGGATCAAGAGAGAGGGCGACGGCTTTGAAGATGGATCAAGGGAGAGAGCGGTGGCTAGGGTTTCAAGTATGGATGCCTAGAATTTAGGAAAAAGGGTTGGTGATCGGTTATGAGATAATGATATAAGAATTAGGGTTTGTTTGGTAGAGCTTGGTAGAGGAGATGGACTAGACTAGGGTTTGGTAGCAAAAATACTTTGGCCTCACATCTAACTCCCTCATGGAGGATCAATTACTCAAGGCAACAAAATAGAACTTGAAAAAAGTTCTCAAAACTTTTTTTTTTCATTCATATTCTTTTTTCATCGTTTCATAAGAAGGGTTTTATGGATATCTCATGTCATTACAAGGTAAGTTTAATAATTAGAGTACTAAATGATAGGGATTACAAATATGATAGAATATTTATCATCGTAGAGTAAAGATTCTTCTTTCCTTCATCTAGTTCGATCAAAATGGTAGCAGCAAGATATAGTTCCAATTATGGAGGCGAGGGACCACAAGCAAAGAATAAAGCTTTGGGATGACATTCTTCTTTCTTTTCTTTTATCAATAAGGTTTATATGGGGCGCAAGATCCTTTTCAGAATGGTTGAGATGTTGATCTTCATTTTCATTAAAGCATAGCAGGGGATCACCGAATTTTTTTATCATGGGGCGCCCAAGGTTGCCAAATTTGTTGGTGGCGACATGGAGGGACAAGGTTGATTCCATGTCATCAATCTGATGTAGATGGATTCAATTCATGCAGAGCTCCAAGGGTAGGGTATGAATAAGATTGGAGAAGATCGCATGGTTATCCAATACTGCCTAATTTGGGGCTTCTTTTGAATATCTTCTGTAGGGCTCAACAAGAGTAATACACTTCCCTTGAATTATTACAGGACTCAAATAAAATGAAAATGCACGACCTAAACATTGGACTAAACCAAACTTAACTGACTCAGTAATAGACTGGACTTGACCAACTAGGAAAAATATAGGACTTCTAAGGTTCAAAGATCCAAATGGAATCCTGCAATCTTTTCTTACTCTTGCTCGTGCACTAATATTTTTCAAAAGTTTTTATTTTCTAAGGGGTTTATAGCCTAATCCAGCTTTATCAAAATGGCTTTTGGCTATCCAAAATCATGTTCAATTTTGAAGAGCTTAAAGTAAATCTATCCACTATTGGTTTAATCCTATCTACTTCAGATTTCAAATCTTTATTTCTTTCCTTAAAAATTTATTTTCTTCAATACATTTATTATTTTCTAAAATAAGGTTTTGAATTTGATTTTTCAAAACTTTGTTTTTAGAACTAAGGTTAGCAAAATCATCTACTAATTCTTAAAAAGCACCATGCAATTCTTCAAATATAAAATCATAAAAAAAACTGGGGCTTACCTTCACATTGTCCGCCATGAAGCATAGGTTAGCTACTTTGTTCTTTCTTTTCCCTCGGAGCTTGAATTCTCACTATCACTCTAAGTAGCCATCATTGCCTTCTTTTTAAACTTCTTGGGACCTTTTTTGAATTGTGGGCATTCAGATTTAAAGTATCCCGATCTCTTGTACTCATAACAAATGATCTCTTTTTCTTTTTCCTTACTTCCTTCTCCTTTTACAAATGGCCTTTTTCTTCCTCCAAACTTTCTTCTTTTCATAAAATTCTTAAATTTTCTAGTAACAAGGGCCATGTTCTCGTCATCACTCTCCTTCAAAGATTCATTTGATTCTTCCTTTTGATCAGAAATTTTAAGGGCCATGGTTTTCTTTCCTTTTGATTCATCCTCATATGCATGTTGTTTGGCTACTTGAAGTTCGTCTGTCACGAGGGAACCCAATAATTTCTCCAAAGGTAAGCATTTAGATCCCTTACCTCTTCAATAGCAGTCACTTTGGCCTTTCAAGACCTAGGCAAAGACCTTAATACCTTTCTCACAAGATCAGCATTAGAATAAGATTTACCAAGGCTTTTAAGTCCATTAATAATATTAGTAAATCTAGTAACATATCAGAAATAGATTCACTTGATTCCATCTTAAACAATTCATATATATGAACCAGCATATTAATTTTGGACTCTTTTACTTAATTGGTACCCTCATGGGTAACTTCTAAGCTATCCCAAATTTCTTTTGCAGATGAACAAGTAGATATACAGTTAAATTCATTCGCATCCAATGAACAATACAAAACATTCATGGCTTTAGCATTTAGTTGAGCCAACTTTTTATCATGTTCATCCCATTTCATTTTTGGTATGAGAATCTCCATGCCAGTTAATCTAGTCGTAGGTGTGTGCGGACCATTTACTATGTTACTCCATAGATCATAGTCAAGTGCTTGGATGAAGATTTTCATTCTAGCTTTCCAAACACTATAATTTGTGCCATTAAATAATGGTAGCCTATTCGTGGATTGTTTCTCACTTAATAAGGTTGCCATAAGCTTAGCTCTATGCTTTTTATGGCTTAACAACAAGAGCACATGCTCTGATACTACTTATTGCCCAGATATAGCAACCCAAGAGGAGGGATGAATTAGATTTTTTAAAAAATTTAATTAACTAGCAAATATGTGCACTTAGATTTTTTTCACAAAAATGTTGAGTGGAGTGGAGTGTAGATAATATGCAAGCAATTAGAAGAAGATAACACAATCAAACATCAGAGTTTTAATATGGTTTGGCGCCAAACTCGGCACCTATGTTCATACCCCAAGAACCTCTTGGGAATTCACTAGACACCACTCTAGCCTATCTGGCTAGCAAGCTTGTTTTCAGGTTCAAGTAAGCCTTACAAATACACTTATAGGTAGGCCTCTATCTTCACATGTTTCACAACTATAAAACACAAATCAAAGCACAATAATATAATGTTTATACAAGATGCTCCTAAAGAATGAGCTCGAGGTTGTTTCTTTCTTTAAGTACGCAACAGCAATAATGAAACCTTCATGGAAGCCTTGAATGCTCTTCAAGAAAGGTTGTTAGAGCTTTTACACCATGCCAAGAATCAGAAGTAAATGCACTCAAAGTGGCTTTGAAAACAATCAATGCAACTCTTCAACTTTCTTTCAAAAATAAATCTCTCTTCAAAGTATTTTTCTTTCTCTTTTTTTTTCTTTTCTTCTTATATTTTTCACTCTTTTTCTCTACTCTTTTTCCCTACCTTTTGAATCATTGTTCAACTGATCTATATATATACCCAAAATATAGCCGTTACAAGAACGTTGTGTGTGAGAGAGAAGAGAGATGAGAGCATGCAAACCTTAGACGCCCAGGTTCAAGAGTCGGTCGTCCAAAGCATAGAGCCGGTTGCCCAAGTCATGAACCCGGTCGCCTAAAAGAAAAAATTGGAAGCCCAAGGCTTGAGTCCGGTCACCCACAAAAAGTAACAAGGCAAAATCGGATGGCCAACAATAGAACCCGATCCTCCAACACTAAAGAAGCCAGGGGGAAGACCGAATCCCATTCAAAATTGGTCGGCTAACTTTTAAGTCTTGGTCGGCCAACTTTTGAGACAAGAAGATTAGTGCTAGGAAGACCGAAAGATATTTAATTCTGGTCGACTAACTTTGAGTCCTGGTCGGCCAACTTTTAGAAGCAAATAGGTATCACGAAGAAGACAGAAAGCCATATAATTTTGGCCGCCCAATCCAAACATCCGATAGGCCAACTTTTGAGGCAAAAAATGTGTCAGGGAGAAGACCGGATGAGATACAAAATCGGTTGGCTAACTTTGAGTTTAAGAAGTGCCAGGGAAATGAGAATCGAGAGCCGTAAAATTTTGGCCGGCAAACACAAGCTCTCGAACATCCAACATTTGGTTCAAAAACATCCTGCTAAGAAAAATCGTATGCCAAACAAACTTGGATGGCTAACACTCAAAATTGGTCATCCAATTAATACTTGAAAATAGTTTTAGCACTCATTCAACTCCAAAAATATTCACAACACGTAGAAGCTAAATAAAAATAAAATAAAGATTTGATTGCAGAGTTTGTATAAATGATTTGTAAAATAATTAAACCCAGTTCAACACAATGCAAATATAATTAAACTTAAAAGTCATTTTGATAAGTAAACTATCCAAACAATAAGTGTATACAAAACACATAAAAAAAACATTCAGTGGTCACGAAATCCAAGTCCTTTAAAAAGTAATTTAATCACTACAAACCTTTTAAAAGCATTTTAACTTGGAAAGCTTATTAATACGTTACTTGCATTACCTTTCATTTGAATCAAAATTTACCTTAAGTAGAAGCAAGCATTTTCTTTCATTGATGAATAACCTGAAATTATTTAATCTCGATAATAATGTGATTAGTATAATACTTAATTATTTTGTATTCATCAAAATCAATAAGAAGTCAACATTCATCATTTTCTATAACGATCTGAACAAATGAAAGGTGTTGAAAGATTTTAATTTATTACTAACTTAAGATTGTAATAATGCATAAATTAACATAATCATATATGGACTATAGAAAATTAAGCCATTCACATATATAATAAATATACAAGTCATTCTACCAACATACTATAAAAAAATGTAACAAAAATTTATGAATACAAAATTTGTTGTTGTTGTCATGCAATACTCTTTATAATCATACCACAATAAGCAAAAAATTATTATATACATAAGTAACAATTTTTATTTGATAGAAGATGCTTTATATTGGAGTGTATGACTAACTGTCTATTATTTTTTATACTATTGGTGCCATCTATATCAACATTATACATGCTCAAAGATAATCCGTATTAAAAATGAACTTTACAATAAATAATCTAAGCTTTATGCATTTATATATCCTAAATCATAATCAATGATGTTAATTCTTATTTCAAAAGTCTTTTTGTTAATTTTCAATGAAAATCATTTAGATCAAAATGCTCTTATAAGCTCCTCTCTTTCTATAATAATGTTCAGTTTTCTTTCTTATTATGTTTCTTTTCTTGTTTTGTATTAGGTTACTGTCAGTTTCTATTTATTTGTTTTTATTGAAGCATTAGTTTTTCTTCACTAATCCTTGATACCAATTATATATAGTTTATCACAAAAAAACTTATAATTAATGCTATATATAATTAGGTTGGCTCATGATTCAATCTGGTCTTAACTTAATTACTCAACTCAATCCATATATGAAAACTCATGGGCTTGGTTGGGTTTGAAAATTAGACTGACTTAAATTCTGGATTGAATTTGAGTCTTATATTTTTCAATCTGACATGACCTGTATATTATTTGGATTTAATTTAGGTAAATAAAAAATAAACTCGATCCAAAATAGAACTATTCAGACCTATAAATCTTGATTATATAAATTTTATACTTTTTCACTCTAATTATCTTTAATAATTCATTATTTTCATCTTAACAACTGCTTTTCCTTTTATCTGTTTTTGCTTAATTATATCTAAATATTTATATTTAATTATTTATGTTAATAGATCTTTATTTATGATACTTAAATACATTAATATATGTTTTAAAAAATTATAATTCATAAACTAAAGAATGACCAATTACTTAGATAAAGTTAAATTTTTTGAAAAAAATTAAGTTTAAATTAGCTTTTTTTAGTTCTCTATACTTTTATAAATAGTAGTTAGGTGCTTAGCTCAAAGATAAACTCGACCTACTCTGGTATCAACATAGATCGAAATATTTTAAGTTAGATTTGGTTCATACTTTACACTGAATAAAACTTAATAATCTTTTGAGTTTAATTTCTTTTCATGAACTCAATCAAATATAAAATCTGATCAAACAGTATCATGATAGAAACCTAACCTAACTCATTTGCCGCCCTACTTACAATTTCAAACATATGACATGCAAATACCATAAATAGAAGGTAAGCTTAAAGGTGGGCTAACAAACCAGACTCGCCCTTATGCAATCTTAGTAGTAAAGAAAAATTAAAAAATATATTTTTATTTTTATTTTTTTATAATTAAATAAAACATAACATTAATCTATAACCAACCTTTCGGTTTCCCAGCCCATTCCACCTCGCAGTTGTCCAACCCAACAAGCTATGGGCCATCCCATTAGTGTCACCGGGTTTTCGATCGGCACGTGCAAGCGCTCCCTATGGCCACCAGGTCCTTGCATCTACCGGTGATGGCGTTAGAAGATCACTCTCCTAACCAGCCTAGACCCCACAATAATAAAATAAAACCCTAAAAGACAAGTCTCCGATAAACACGACAATATACGAGAAGCACAACCTTCCCAACCAAAGAACTCTTTACTAAGTAATTTGGAAATAACGAGGTCCGTTGCCCAAAGGCTACAAAGACACTTCTCTCTGTCCCTAACAAAGATCACACAAAGTGTCCGTCCCAACCTCACTTGACAAGAACTGACCTAGATGCCACACACCTGTGCACGCACCGCCTGTGCGTCTCGGCCACGTCCCACCAATGCCTAAGTCTGCCTGACTTAGACCCTCACGCACCTCGATCTCCATTGATCAGGTTGCTTACCAACCTCCGCTGGTCGCTGGATGGTCACACCTGAGCTCCTCTTGGATGGCTTGATCGTTTGCAACTCGAAGCCTTGGCCTTGGGTCCGCCCTTTTGCAAAGAACTCCCTAACCGACCCTTTTACTCACATGCAATTTGATACCACTAGACCTTGGGTCAGCCTTCCCTTAAATAACTCCCCAACCGGCCTCCTTTCCACCACCCAAGAGTCCCACACCGTGTAGAAACCGTGTGAAGTTCCTCTCTTCATGCCGCCTAGGACTCTTTTTCCACTTAGGACTCTTCTCCAATTAAGACTCCACCTTAACCGTTGGATGAAGAGATAAAGGCTAGGATCCTCCCATATCTACCGCCCCAAAGAGTCCTCAGCTTAGGCTAACTCTATCTCCAAAATACGGTGAACTCTTGGTGATAAAATTGCCAACTAGCACCCCTAAGAATCTCCCTACAAATAGGATTCCATCTTGGTCGTTGGATGGCCAAGATCTCATGCAAGCCACCTCCTCAAATCCCCTCTAAGAAAATACGATGGCCTCTCTTTTGGCCGTGTTGGGCAGGCCTACCCAATCGCCATGCCACGCTGGCCACGCCTGCCAGGCTAGCCGTCAGCCTGGGCGGTCCGGGTCGCACACCCAGCTGGGCCGCGCGACTGCCTGGGCCTTGCATCCAGCTGGGCCGCAACACTCATCCTCCGCCTGGGCTGGGCCATGACAATCCTTTCCTTGCCTGAATCTCGATGCCCTCGTCGAGTCATACCAAAGCTCCATGTTGCTGCATCGTGCGCCCTCCTGGCACACCTCGTCGCTGTACATCTTGGCCCTCCTAGCCAAAATTCTCTCGAGTCCCAATGCGGCCACCTGCCACGCACACCCCTGATGCCTCCTCGGTCAGATAGCCCACTCACCGAGCCATCCCGTATGTCGTCTTCTGCCGCAGGCCTCTATGCCTAAGCTCTCCCATGAATTGCCTAGGCGCAAGGTTGCCGTGCAACCTCAAGTCTGGTGGTGGGGCACTCCCTTGCCCCGTCTCTTCACCGTCCTACGCCCTCCCTCCACTAGAACGAAGTATGGATGCCTACCTCTCCGGATCAAGATGCCCCTCCGATGAGGCATGACCATAGCCTTGCTCTTGATGAAGAAATCCATCCCGAGTATCAGGTCATAGTCGTCGATCGGCAAGATCGTCATACTGTAGCGCCCAATCCAAGAACCCACCTCCAATGTGGCCTCTTCCTGGCCTAAAGACTTCATCTCCTCGGAGTTCACAGGCTTCACCCTACAAGGCTGGGATAACGTGCCTAACCCCAATCTGCGTGCCACCTTCTGGCTCACAAATTGTGCATCGCGCCGGAATCAACCAAGACCTGAACCATCCTCTTGTTGACTCGAGCCCTCACGTACATCAAACTCTGGCATTGCTTTGTCTCGGCCAAAGTGTTGATGGACTGTAGCAGGGCCATCCTCACTACTGGCTCCTCCCCCGAACTCTCGGACACCCTGTCTCCCTGGGTAGTGACGGCTGCTATCGCCACTTTCCTTGGACACTCCCGTGCTAGATGTGGTCCTCCGCATATGAAGCATCCAACGAAAGTAGCCTGTCCTTTTGGTTTTGCTGCTGCATGTGGTAGCACACTCTCCTTCTTGCCTATTCGATCCCGCGGTGGTGACGCACTCTTGCACTTGCCCTTGCCCTGGCCACCGCTACCCAAAGTTGTACTACTACGAAAGTCCACTAGCGCCTCTGCTACTACGAAGACTGAGGGAATATCCCTCGCCTCCCTCCTGCAAAGTTCGGCCTGCGCCCATCCCTGTAGGCCAGCGAGGAAGTTGAAAAGCTTATCTTCCTAGGACATATTGGACACCTCCAGAAGTAGATTGCTGAACTGCGCCACATACTCTCGGATGCTCCCTGTCTGCCGCATCTTCCTCAGATTCTCTCGAGCAAGCCATCCTGCGTTGCTTGGCTCGAACTGACCCTTCAGTTTCCTCTTGAAGATCTCACATGTCTCGATTCTGGGACGCCCTGCACGGTCATCCTTGGTCGTCCTGGTCTTCCACCAGAGCTTGGCATTACCCTCCAAATATGTCAAGGCCTGATCCACCTGATCGACTGCTGGGATCTTCGCCGCACGAAAATAAACCTCCGTATTCCATATGAAGTTATTGACTTTCATCACGCTCCTAACTCTGGCGAAGGCCTTAGGCTCCCGGACCTTCGCTTCCTTTGCCGGAGCGTCGGCCATGTTGACTGGACTCCACGCCTCCTGATTTTGTCAGATCAACTCCTCCTCCAAAGCATGGATCTGAAGCTCTAATCTCTCCTCCATGGCCAGATCTGATCACTATTGTTACAGATTTCGATGCTCAAGGTCACGAATCAGCCCCTCGTGCATCTCCATTAGCTGATTATGCGAAGTCCGCAACTCGGTCAACTACATGCTCAATTCCGCGCACACAGCTACCAAATCCATGGTTGATCCTTCTTCTGGATCTCCAACAATCCCATCCAAATGGGTCACACGGTCTTCAACCGCTCTCGCCATCTGTGCTTGGAACTTGCTTCAATCGGGCTCTGATACCAATTGTCACCGGGCTTTCGATCGGCATGTGCAAGCACTCCCTATGGCCACTAGGTCCTTACGTTTACCGGTGATGACGTTAGAAGATCCCTCTCTTGACCATTCTAGATCCTACAATAATAAAATAAAATCCCAAAAGACAAGTTCTCGACAAACACGATAATATACGAGAAGCACAACTTTCCCAACTAAAGAACTCTTTGCTAAGTAATTTGGAAATAATGAGGTTGCCCAAAGGCTACAAAGACACTTCTCTATGTCCCTAACAAAGACCACATAAAGTGCATGCCCCAACCTCACTCGACAAGAACTGACCTGGATGCCCTGCACCTGTGCGTGCACCGCCTGTGCATCTCGGCCACGTCTCACCAATGCCTAAGTTTGCCTGACTTAGACCCTCACGCACCTCGATCTTCACTGATTAGGTTGCTCACCAACCTTCGCTAGTCACTGGATGGTCACACCTGAGCTCCTCTCGGATAACTTGATCGTTTGCAACTCGAAGCTTGGCCTTGGGTCCGTCCTTTCGCAAAGAACCCCCCAACCGACCCTTTTACTCACATGCAATTCGATACCCCTAGGCCTTGGTCAGCCTCCCCTTAAATAGCTCCTCAACTGGCCTCCTTTCCACTGTCCAAGAGTCCCACACCGTGTAGAAACCATGTGAAGTTCCTTTTTTCATGCCTCCTAGGACTCTTTTTCCACTTAGGACTCTTCTCCAATTAAGACTCCATCTTAACTGTTGGATGAAGAGATAAAGGCTAGGATCCTTCTATATCCATCGTCCCAATGAGTCCTTAGCCTAGGCTAACTCTATCTCCAAGATACGGTGAACTTTTGATGATAAAATCACTAACTAGCATCCCTAAGAATTTCCCTATAAATAGAACTCCATTTTGACCGTTGGATGGCTAAGATCTCATACAAGCCATCACCTTAAATTTTCTCTAAGAAAATATGATAGCCTTTTTTTTTTTTTGATATATTGAGTGGGCTTATCCAACGATCATATCATACTGAACGTGTCTGTTAAGCTAGCTATCAGTTTGGACGGTCCGGATTGCGTATCCTATTAGAACGCGCGGCTGCCTGGGCCTTATGCCCAGATGAGCCATGCGCTTGCGCGTCTGGCTGAACCGCGCGCCCAACTAAGCCGCGCGCTCGCGTTCTTCGTCTGGATCAGGCCGTTGCACGATATCCGCAACGCTTTCGGACTCTCTTATCCCTATGTACGTCATTAAGGTCAGTCCCATCCTGCGGTAAGAAATTGTTTCTTGGTTTCCCCTTGTTGCTTGCCTGGGGGTAGTTGGAACTCGACCACCAAGCCACCACCACTGCCTCTCACTCTTCCATCTTCCCTCTTGTCTTCTTAGGGTTTCTTCCCTTTTTCGATCCGTTCCCCTGCCCGATCGCTAGTCGGAATGGTCATCGGCGCGGGCAACCGCCAGGAGGAGGATGGAAACAAGACTGTCGCGAGCCTCCCGAAGCCCCCAGGCGGCGGGGCTGGGGGCCGCTCGTCGTGGGGCACGCCGGCCTTCTCCGGCGGGCAATCGGCGTCGACAAGCGGGAGCGTCGGGTCTCCCTCGAGCCGGAGCGAGCCCGCGGCGGCGACGCCCGCGAGCGAGAGCACCTTCCTGAGGCTCAACCACCTCGACATCCATGGGGACGATGCCGGCTCCTCCCAAGGAGCCGTGAGGTGAGGCCAATCTCGTTGACCAATTTCTTCATCTTATCTGCAAATTTAGTTGTTTGAGGAGTAGCATTTCTTGGATTCATGGCAGTGTGGAGGAATTTGATGTCATGAGGTCATTAGTTATGGGCTTAGTTTTGTTCTGAATTGTTTGGTGATAAGAATTCCGGATCAAAAAAATTATGGAGGGTTGATTTGACTATTGTTTAGGTGTTCATATAGAGAAGATAGAAAAGAAAATCAAAAAATTTAGTCACATAGTTTGAGCTTTTCCAAATAATTGTGGTTGATTATGTCGGATGGTGGAGAAATTAGAATACCATGTTGTTCAATGTTATGTGGAGTTTTAGGGGTTAAAAATTATCGTTTTCTTTAGCACAATGAATCTATATCAAATGATATATCCATAATAGAATTTGGTACATTTGTGATGAATAAGCAAATAGGAGGAAAATGACCATGTGTTTCCAGGAGTCAAAAGCTAGAAGTCTGTTGCAATTTGCAAATAATGATCCTTCTAGATAATTTGGCATAAATTCAAGCCTTATCCTTATTGGTGATTCCATTGGTATTTTTCAAACATGTTCTTGCCATCCCAATCAGTTCTCTACCATTTCATTACACTTATTAGAAATCTTAAACTTCCTTTGGTTGCTCCTTTGGTTGCAGTTGCTGGTTATCCCTAAAAAACCTTGAAACCACTGTACACATCACATGTGCTTGGATCTTCTTTATTGCTCAGGATTTTAGACCATTCAACACTTTAGTTCTGATTGCATGGGGATACCTATTTGACAGCTTCTGTTAGTTTTTTGTGGATGCTGGGTCATCCTCTGAGGTTACAATCTAGGAAAAGCTCAACTGGTAGCATCAGAAGTAGCCAGGCTATTAGACAGCATTTGGGATCTATACTTTGTACAAATGATAACAAACATGGAAAAAATGAGAACTATGTGGTAAATCACAGACATCTTCGTAATCATAAATTTTACATAGGATATATTTGTTTTGTTTTGTCTTTTTCCTGGTTGGGGCATTACAATAGCAAATTCTTGTCATTTAAGGATTTTAACATATTTTTGGTGGTTCTGCATTTTTTCATCAATTTCATAAGATTCTTGGTGTTGTGGTCTATAACAACCCTTAAATTCAGTAAGAACTTCAATTTTTTTTTTTTCTGCTCGTTTTTCTCTCCTTGGAAGGGAGAAGATCCTTCCATGTAGCATACGACTTATCTATTTTGATCCTGGTTGCCTTTGTGAGCTATAAAGTTGAAAGTTGCATGTCCATTTCCAAATTTGCCCCAATGATGCCGTGTTGAGCCAAGCTGGCTGGCCACATGTTTAAGGTCATTATTCCTACTGTATAAGAAGCCACACTAGATTACCATTTATTTAATTCTACTTATGACTCATTTTGTTCCCTGAAAAGAAACATAATTTATGATCATCTTTTGTGGAAATAATATATCTTGCTTGCAGTAATAGGGCTGGAGGTTTTCATTGGGATGTCTGCATTGCCCTATGTCTCTTGCAGGATAAAAATTCTGAAAAAAAGTACTAATCAGGATGATCATTATTGGCACATTTTGATTGCTTATTCTTCTTTAGAAGGGTCATGAAACACCTGCACAGAGTGCTTTGAAGGGAAGCACTTCATCACCTATTTGCTGTTTTTGCTAATGCAAAATGTAAAAGTACTGTATAAGTTTATTTGGTTTCAATAATGTTAAACCTAATGTTTGAAATTTTTATCTAGGTTAAGAACTTTGGAATGATTTGCAATCATGTTTTTAGTCTGAGGGTGTTTAAGATGAGTTGATCTAGATTGAAGTTTACCTAACGTGTTTTCTGCTTCAATATGTTAACTTCTAAGCAAGATTTTTTTTTTAATTGGTCGTTTTTCTGTTTTTAAAAGATAGTCTGGCCTTCATATAAGCATAAGTTGAAAGGTTGTTTTATCTAGCTTCTCCTAAAATTAGCTAGAAGACTTTTGCTAGTGTTTGAAATGTTCTAGATTGAATGTTACTAAATGTTGCTCTCTTTTTTTTTTTTTTTTAATCCCCGTTCCAAGAAGTACAACTTGTACTATTAGGAGCTTTCTAAATGTCTATAAAAAATTCTACACTTTTTACTTATTATGAACATGTAGAAGCATTTTTTTACTAGTACTGGAGTGAACAATAGTGGCTTTCAAGCAATGACTTGGCGAACAAGGGATATGTGGACTTGTATTACAAGAAATGGCTGGTTTGCACATAATATTTATGTGTGTTTTTTAACCGTGTGTGGGAATGAAAGTATTTCAAGAGAACTACCTTTCGTGGAAGAATTTGGAGGGTTAAAATGAGCTACCTTGTAGCCTTTAAGATGAGTTTAACATTGATTGCTGTTGCTAAAAGGTATTGCCCGAAAGTAAATTCTCATCACTGTATTCATGTCTAACATTCTTTTTTAAGTTTTTAAACTAGCATGGGTTTTTGAGCAGTGGCAAGAAGAAAAAGAGGGGAGCAAGGGCTGTTGGAGGTGATAAAAGTGGTAGGGGACTCCGCCAATTCAGCATGAAAGGTGAGTCAAAAATCCTTCTTCTCTTTCTTGGTTAAATTTTGTTCTTCTTTTCATCTTAAAAATATGTCCTTCCTGAAGATAGGAGACTAGATTCCATGAATTCTCTTAAAGAGCCTCTCTAATATAGTTAGATTGCTTATGTATTTTTTTAAAAATGAGGATATTTTAATGTGATGGATATTAACCTGAAGTTACTTTGATATCTGTTGATTATTGTCTCAAAAAAACAATAATTGTGTTCACTTATAACATTTGCATTCTGAATGTGCAGTCTGCGAGAAAGTGGAAAGCAAAGGAAGAACCACTTACAATGAGGTGACACTGCTAACCATTTCCCTTTCATTTGGTTTCTTATTTCTATATGTTTTGCTGTCTTTTGCATAAAATCTACATTAATCCATAATATGAGGCGGCAATAGGAGTGCTTGTGCATTCTGAATTGTGTTCATTTTGGGACAATGTCTTTGAATTTTTTGCTGTCAAAAGTGAAAAGAGTAACAGGCTAACATATGGTTAACTTTACAAATGCACTTGACAGTCTTATCAATTCACAGATGCTTCCAATCAGGACTAAATTATGGAAGCTGGCTAACTGACCTCAATTCTAATTTTCAAACAAAAATACCTATTGAGAAAGATGTTTGATTATATCCAATTAGATTTAATAGCTTATGCTAAATGAATGTAGGTTTTTCTTTTGTATCACAAATTGTTAGTGACTTATGCCCAAGGATCGGCATGTGCCTATACAGTACAGCATCTATTGCATGGGTGCTGGACTGGCACCTGCAGGGCTGTGGGCCAAGCACTGCTGAACTGGTATCCATGCATGAGCATTGTCACAATATGACACCACTATGCAGCACATAAAGCCTTTCTTATGCCTTCCTTCACTGTAATTTCTTCTTGTTGACTGTGATATGGCTTGAGGCGGTTTCTTCCCTCTTCTAGTCAAAAAAATAAGCACCCTGATGCCTATAAGAACTTGGAACAGAAACAAAATTTCATGGAAAACTTACCTAGCTATTTTTTTTTGTCTGTCAACAGTGAGAATGAGCTGATTCTGTTTTCATATTTCCTTCAGTTGGGACTTTTGGTAAACTGATGGATAAAATCTAAACTTTTTCAATGAGTTTGTGACAAGCGTCTGAATAAAAGAAATCCTATATATGCTTATCATTTAAATTGATTTCTGTCCGTTTTCTCATTGAATCTTGTTCTTTCATTTTATTTATTTATTTTGGTAGGGGCTTGTAGAGCATCCCCATAAAAGAGTTGTAATATGATAAGGAAAATAGGAGGATCTGTGATTTGAGTTGCTATTATGGATGATCACCTGTTGGATTTTCTTTTAAATATTAAGTCCTATTTTCATTTTGTGATAATAGATTCTCTCAAGAGTTGGTCACCGTTATTTTTACACAACATTAGTTTCTCTTTTTTGTTTTACTCATCTGGTTTCTTTTATTGCTTCCTTTTCCTGTATTTTGTTTTTCTTTTTTGTCTTGGGATTTTGGTATTGTTTGTTTATGATGAATGTTTGTCTCCCTCCTTCACCGAATCTTTGGTCTTTAGGAGTATGTTTCCCTTCTCGTTCCATCTTAAAATTTTATCAGTAAGCCAATGGGTAGTATTTCTGGACTTTCCTCATTAATAAAAATGGTAAATCCCTACACTTGTAATTTGTTAACTAGCACATATTTCTTAGTGATTTTTTGAAATATTTTTGTTTTATTTGCAATAGTTATATAAACTATCGTCCATTGAATGACAGTATAGCTATTCCTGTCTTCTCTGAAGAAAAGTTACTTCATAGCATTGGGTCCTGATCTTTGTTATATTGCTTGTCTTCAGTTATTGACTGTTTTATTTTGAATTTCTATTTCAGGTTGCAGATGAACTTGTAGCTGAATTTGCAGATCCCAACGGTAATATGGCATCTCCAGATCAGGTAGTCTACAGCTCCACTGAGCAGCAAAGAAATATGTTTGGCTAGTTTCTTTATCTTGATGTGATTTCATGGAACATTTTCTTAAAAATTTTTCTTGAAAATAAGCAGCAACAGTATGATGAGAAGAACATACGGCGGAGGGTGTATGATGCCCTCAATGTTCTTATGGCGATGGATATTATCTCTAAAGATAAAAAGGAAATCCAGTGGAAGGGCTTACCTCGAACTAGTCTAAATGACATTGAAGAGTTAAAGGTTTGTCTGTACCTTTTTTGTTATCCCATAACATTTTGGTTAGTGTACTCTATCCTATGTTAAAAAATGGCAATTTTGAACTAGACACATTTTTTTTGTAGATTCTGTTGGCCAACTTTGCAGATGAAGATTCCCTTGGTCCTTTCTTTCTTCAAAATTATGTTCCCTCTTCAATTGAATCTTAGCCAAATTAGAAATTCAGCCAGTCAACAAATGCCTCCCTTTTTTGAAGGAATAAATAGTATAACTTATTAGTTGCCTTTTTTTATTTTTCTTCTTATCTTGACTGCTTGATACATTTGTCTCCAATTACAGCAATCAAATCAATAAAAGCTTAATTTTAATTTTTGTTTGTTGAGTTAATTTAAAATCTTACGTTCCTTTATGATAATACATTCCATTTATTTAAACAATATTATTTGTCATAACCTGTCATGCAATGTGATTTAAAATTTTATATTTATTTTCTTTTTTCAAATGTTCATTGCGGAGGCGTAGTGGTGACTATCTGTTAACATCATGAAGTCTCTTTATATATGTATGTATGTATGTATTAAAGTTATTGTTTTTCTCTTGTATTGCTGATTCTCTGACTTCCACTCATTTATCCCAGGCAGAGCGTATTGGCTTGAAAAGTAGGATTGAAAAGAAAGCTGCATATCTGCAAGAATTACAAGATCAAGTAAGATTATCCGCTTGTGTTTATTGATTAAACTCTGAATATGCTAGTGTGATATTTGATAATTATTTAAATTTGTTCTTATACTCGTGTTTATTGATTAAACTCTGAATATGCTAGTGTGATATTTGATAGTTATTTAAATTTGTTCTTAGAGACAGTTATTGCTTACATTGCATGAACATCTTGAGACTTGTGAAGTGTCACTTCCTTGACTCTAGAACCTTTTAGTTATACCCTTGTTGACAAGATAGAAGATACTGGTACCAAATCATGTAGTAATTATAGCAGTACACTGACTACATGCTGCTTGCATGGGCAAAGAATATAAAAGTGTAAAGAAGAAAAGTGAGAAACAAATGGTGTATTCATTTGGCTTATTTCAGTTTACATGTAGCTTGATGGGATTGCTTGTGATTGAAGAATATGGAATAACAAAAATGTCCCATTACTTGCTTGTCTATGTTATCGTAGTTTATTAAAAAGAAATGAAGATATCTATATACGTTTTAGAAGAAATCTGCATCTCTGCATAACCAATAGGTATTTAATACTTGTGCTTCTAGGTTTTATTGAAGGTCCCTCTCTTACTCAGAGTTGCCTGGGCTGTGAGTTTGACATCCATGTGGATGGTTGTCAGGTCTGGAGCAAGAGTTATAGACATGTGCGCACTTTTCTTCGTCACCGTAATTTAATAATCCACATCATGAGTGGGATAGATCTTAATTTTATTTTTTGAGAAATATGGGAAGTCTTGGAAATGTCCCAAGTGGAGAAAGATGCCTACCAGCTGACGGCAAGTGTGATAAGGCTTGTTGCTTTAAATTAATATCAAAGATATAGTGCTAATGTCATATGCACGATTCAACTTAATATGTTAAAATATCTAGAGCAATATTTTTTCCCCTTTTGAGGAGAGTTAAATAGTAAGAGGCATATGTTATACTGTTGTAAGTTGATATGTTATGAGTTAAGAGCATATTTCTCACTGTTCTCTCTTCTATTGTTAAGTTTGTAGGTCTGCAAAACTTGGTACAACGGAATGAGCAATTATATAAATCTGGAAATGCTCCTTCAGGCGGAGTGGCTTTACCTTTTATCTTGGTTAAGGTACAAACAGTTTTGAGGCTTCCCTCCCCCCCTGGTGTTATATAAGTTTTCTAGATATCATCTCAATGGATCATCTAACTTCATGGAAAAAAGACAAATCTGTTTGTTACATCAGTGGTAAAGGCACGTAATGTTCAGGAACTGAAACACTGCTATGATGAGGATAGAGCAAACAAATATTCTAAGTTTGAAGAGCAATCTATATCATCATTTGATCATCTGCAACCTGCTTGTCTTTTAAATTGCATGATATGATGGCTTATATGCAACTTACATCACCACTTATCCATTAGATATCATATTTTCCTTTTAGTTTTGGTTGACTAGATAATGATTTGAATCTCTCCTTTTCTTTCCAAATGTGAACAAATAGACTCGTCCACATGCAACTGTAGAGGTGGAAATATCAGAAGATATGCAGCTGGTGCATTTTGACTTCAACAGGTAATGCATGTAACTTCTCCCTTGTTTGTCATGAATCACATAATTGTTCAGAAAATATAACTATCTATATATTCTGTATTTCCAAAGGCACATAACAGATTTGGGTGGAATCTTGGATCGTAATCTTAAAAGTGCCAAACTTTGAATCTTTAAACCTTCCAGGATATGGATCTCATTATCTTCATAGTTTATACTCTATAGTAAGCTTGGTTTCATTTCAAGGAAGCTGACCAATTGGCCTAATGGCTAAGAGCCGTTGAATGTGGACTCAGATGGCTGATATACTGGCTAAACAAACTGTAGGTGTTTTTTTTTTCTTTTTCCTCTCTTTGTTAATGATAAACCTCTGACAGCCAGCATTGTACTTGGGAAATTGAAGAATTTTTTCTCTATATTATCTTACTAGAAGCTCTATACAACATGTCTATTTTAAGGTAGCTGATTATATCCTATAAGTATGGAATCCTGAATCTAATATTGCCCACTATGTAAGCTAAGCATCTGGATTACAGGATACTTCCAGTTTTCCTTGGAATGTGTCATATAAGAACTTCTCAATTTCAGACGACTAAGAATCAACAGAAGTTGTAAAAGGGATGCATGTTCCTTCATGAATTCATGCAGACTATGTATACAAGCCTCAACACAGAATTTCATCTATATGCATACTTAGAATACAGCTGATGCACAGCCATTAGTGCTTCCTTTTTAGGCACTATTGAAGTAAATAATAGTTCAGTGCTAGGAATGGAATGATGCAGGTTGCCATTTTGATGGATCTGTTTCCTTTTATTTATTTATTTATTTGTGTTAACGTAAGCTTTCTTCAACGACATAGGAGACATGAAGTTCTTTCAGCTACGAGATAGTGCCAACCCTTGGAAATATTAACCTAGCCTTGATTAGCTGTCAGGGGAGAAAGGAGGGTGACTACTAAAGCAAATAGGAGTTAAAATACTGGGAATGAGTTGCTGTAGGTTGCCATTTTGGTGAGGTAATTCACTTTGATTTATTGATGATGCGGGGTAAAACGGTCTCCTCACAAATTAGCTAACATGACAAGTGGTGGGCCCCACCTCTGGGCTATGATCTGTCAACTGTAATGCTCAGAAGGAGCCTGTTCTCCACCACAGTGAAGAAAGGCTGTACCATCACCGAATCACTCTCAACTGTAAAGTCCAAACTTCAGCAGGGTTGAGCTAATCCTTCGAATCTCGGCAAGGCCGAGCTCCGACTCCTCTCACCAAACCTCATCCTTTCTCGAATCAGAGCGGCCGAACCTCAGCAGTTGGGAGATACTCGGTTGACCCCTCAGCGATTGATCCTCCTTGTTGGCTAATCCTCGGCCCGCATTGAATATCTCAGCTATCGAATAACGGAATCACAAAAATCTCAGAATTCCTTCCCAAAGCAATCCTCCATAAGTGAAAACGGGAGCCTGAAATGGCTCTCCTTTATGATTTGCGGGATCACGAACCCTCCTAATAAGGCATATGCCATTTCAGCCTTATCACCTCCTTCCACCATGGATCTCTGGAAATCAGGTAACAGCTTACTAAATTCTCTCCCTATAAATATCGGGCCCCAAGAGCCTTGAGGGGAAGGAATCTCTTTATGAGAACTCAAACCCCTTTACACTTCAAAAAACCTTCTCCTCTATCTAAAGCTATGAATCTTTAACTGACTTGTGCATCGGAGGGTCCTTCGCGGAGATCGCCCATCTTCTTTCCTGTGACAGGATGCTGTTTTGCAGGCCTCCAAGGACAGGAGAACGCCACCTGGATCTTAACGTGTGCCGCCACCTCATCCCCAAGTCGAAGAACGAAAATCTGCAGCAACAGATTGACGCTAGAGGAAGAGCCTCAAGTTCTCATAACTTGAAATCTTAGGAGAAAAGGTTTCAAAAGGGAAGAATACCATTCCAAAATGGTAAATTGTAAGAGGGCAATCGTAGACACTCTCAATTAGGTTGCCTCTCAAAGGCCTGATCCCTCACAGAGCATAGCATCCTCATAACCACCCCAGCCTGATGCTCCGCCGCCACTCGCGGCCCCCATCATGCAGGATCAATTTGGTACATTGGTTCATCAAGTTCAGGCATTAGGGCAGTTGGTGTAGGGACTCCATGGAATCCCTCTTTCGACTGTGCTCAATCAACATCTCGGTGGATTAGCTGCATCGGTTCAACCGACAGCTCCACCTAACTTGTTCAAGGCTACAAGTCTCCCACAGCAGCCTGGCTGCGAGGAGGAAGCAGAGCCTATATTGCCAAAAGCTGGAGACAGGAGCTTTCCCCGACCCCGTCGGGCCCGCTCCTTGTCCTCGATTTTTTTCGGTCACGATTCGACGCCAAGACCTCAGGGCCCGTTTGGTAACGGATTTGAGTTGGATTTTTTATTTTCGAAAACAAGAAATTCAACTCAGCATGAAAAACACGTTTGGCCGAATCATTTTTTAAAACACTTTTTCGAAACGATTCTAAAAATCGGAATGAATCTGGAAAATGTCGGAGCATCGTTTTCTTCTGATTCATCTTAGACGTTTTTCAGATTTTATCCTTCATTTCTCAAAACGCCCAAAACTCACGGATTCATCTTCTTCCTTCTCCCTACGATCTTTCTCCACACGATTCACTACTACCTTTCTCCAAAAAAAAATCAATTTTCGAAAACACCAACCAAACATATTCTGAAATACTAAAAATCAACATAATACAACTCAGATTTTTTGTTACAATTTATGTTTTTGAAAATAGTTTTTTGGATCATGAACCAAATAGGGCCTTAATCTCCTTGCCTAGCCTTTCTGTCTATTCGGAACGAGGTGATCGAGCAAAAGATCTAGGAGATACGCTTGGAATTAGATGTTATGAAGCATGCCTTTCTACCGAAGCCTCGGGTGGAGCAAGATCCCCTCTTCACCATGAGAATTATGAGCGAGGCTGTTTCGATGCACATTAAACTCCCTGCCATAGAACCATGCAATGGGACGACAGACCCTGATGATCATCTGAGCAGCTTTCGGTCCATCATGCTATTTCATGGAGCTTCAGATGCAATTCTGTATCGGGCCTTCCCCTCGACCCTCAAAGGATCCGCCAGAGTATGGTTCGACACATTAAAGTCAAACTTGATTGACTCTTTTAACGAACTTGACCGGTCCTTTATCAATCAGTTCGTCAGCAGTCGCTGCTACCGACGAAGGTTGGACTCCCTCTCTGAGATAAAACGAGAGAGAATCTCTGAAGGGCTTCTTAAGCCGTTTCAATGCGGCCATGCTGGAAGTTGACTACCTTAATCATGAGTTGGCTATGTCCGTCCTAGCGGGTGGAGTATCAAAGGAGGAAGACTTCTATTTGGCGATAAAGGTGAACTACCCGTGAAGTCTCTTCGACATGATGGCCCCAGTAGATAAATACGCAGGGTAGAAGAATCCAGAAAGTCAGCATGACCTGAGCAATCAAAAAAGGAAAAGAAAAGCTCGGATAAGAGTCGACCGGCTCGCCCTTCGAGCCCACACCGACCAAGAGTTCCGCCACCTAGGCAACGCTCGCGAAGTCCAATGGAGAGGTTCAATTGATTTCCTCCTCTCAATGCGCCCTGGGTCAAATCTTGGAGATAGAGCACCAACTCCCTCGGCTGAAGCCTCTTCGAGGAAATCCAACCCGGAGAGATTGACCAAGTATTGCTGGTATCATCACGATCATGGGCACGATATCGAGGAATGCTGGCAACTCAGGCAAGATATCGAGCAACTAATCCGTCGAGGAAGACTTGAGCACTACTGAGGACCCCTGGAGGTAGACGCTAGAATAGAGTATCCGCTCGAGCTTCGACAGCACCCCGTCGAACCCGCCAGCGGTCCGCAACGTGCATATGATCGCCATGGTTGGTTTGTTCGACGGTCACTCAAACAAGGAGCTGCCTTTGTCTAAGAAGGTCAAGTGTGAGGAACTCACATTCTCAAGAAAAGACTTTCAGGGAATACAATATCCCCACGACGATGCACTCGTTGTATCTTTAAATATGCAAAATTATGATGTTCATCAAGTTTTCGTTGATAGTGGAAGCTCTATTAATGTTCTCTACTTTGATGCCTTTGTGAGAATGGGTTTAAGAACAGAAGACCTTCGGACGATGGACTCCATCCTGATAAGGTTCATCGGCAATGTAATTGTACCAGAAGGGATAACTACTCTGATGGTTCGAGCCGATGAATGGCTCTATACGGTGACTGTCCACATGGACTTTCTTATGACTAAGCTTTGGTCACCATACAATGCCATCCTCGGAAGACCCAAGCAAATATCCCTTGGAGCGGTGATCTTCATCCCGTACCTCTCCATGAAGTTCCCCATGGAGTGAGGTATAGGAGTTGTCCGAAGAAGCCAAGCCGCTGCGCAATACTGCTTTGTCACCGATCTTTAGTCCCGAAAGCCGAAGGTCGATGGGTTCAACGCTCGGAAAGATCTTACCGAGCAAAGAGGAGAGCCTATCAAAGAGCTTGAAGAAGTCCCACTTGAGGACGATCAGCCTAACCGAACCATTTGGATCGGGTCATAGTTAGAAGGGAAGCCTTGGCAGGATTTGATAGACTTCCTGCGCAAAAACGCCGAGGTCTTTGCTTGGTCCGCCTTAGACATGTCGGAGATTAGTCGAATGTCCTCGTCCATTATCTCAACGTGGACGAGACATTCAGGCTAATAAAGCAAAAGAAGAGTTTTGCCTCCGAGTGTCAAAAAGAAATCAAGGAAAAGGTTAACAAACTTCTCAAAGCCAACTTCATTCGAGAGGTATATTACCCGAGCTGGTTAGTAAATGTACTCATGGTTAAGAAGGCGAATGGCAGGTGGTGAATCTATATTGACTTCACATATCTCAACAAGGCTTGTCCGAAGGACAGCTTTTCCTTGCTGAGAATCGATCAGTTGGTGGACTCTACATCTAACCATCAAATGCAGACTTTCATGAATGCCTACTCAGGCTACAACCAGATACACATGGCCCTCGAAGATGAAGAGAAGACTGCTTTCATTACTGATAGGGGTACTTATTGCTATTGGATCATGCCGTTCGGATTAAAGAACACTGGGGCAACCTACAGAGGTTGGTCAAAGTGTTCAAGGACCAGATAGGTCGGAACATGGAAGTGTACGTCGACGACATGCTGGTGGAAAGCAAAGAAGCTGCCCAGCATATATCTGATCTAGCGGAAAGTTTTGCCACCCTCAGAAGATATCGGATGAAGCTGAATCCGACCAAGTGCGCCTTCAGAGTAAGCTCGAGAAAGTTCTTAGGCTTCATGATCTTCCAAAGAGGCATCGAGGCAAACTCCTAGAAGATCCAAGCTCTTTAAGAGATGATGCCACTTAGGTCCATCAAGCCGGGAATCTAGTACTCGTGGCAGATCCTCTCCAAATCCGCCGAGGTCATGGTCGAGGATATGCAGGTTGGGTGCTCCATATCCTCAGAACGTATGGCAACAGAGCTAGCCATGGTCTTCAACTATAAGAGAACTTAATCTCAGAAGGAAAGGGCGGCGCCAAAGGTTTGAAAAGATGTGACTACGGAAGATACCAGTCTTCCTCTTTTAGCCTGTGTTTGGATGGAGAGAAAAGTAGAAAGGAAATAAAACTAGAGAGGAAAACAGGAGAGAAAATGAAATTTATCTTGTTGGGATGGAGAAAAAAGTAGGGAGGAAATAAAACTAGAGGAAAAAACAGGGAGAAACAAGTGGTGGACCCCACCTAAAAGTTCTCTTCGAAATTGGAGAGATTTCGGAGAGAAAACTCAAAAGTGCATTTTCATTTTTTTTTCATTCCGATATTGACCCTTCCAAAGAAAAAATTGATGTATTTTTTAATCATTTATAATAAGGGCATTATTGTCATTGTAAATTATCAACTTTTTTTTTCTTTATTTTCCTTCCATTCATCCAATCATAAGGAGAGAAAATATTTTCTCTTCACTTTTTTCTTCTTACCATTTTCTCTCCCTCCATTTTCTCTCCCTATTTTTGCTCTCCATCCAAACAGAGCATTAAAGCCGCTGCACGAGGAAACAAAATGTCATCGGCAAGGAACCCTAAGAGCTGCAAACCTTTGATGCAAGCACAATGATCTTCGACTTCGTCATGTGTCATTCTACCAACCGTCCTTGATCGAGTCTCGAGAAGGCTCCTCTTGTTTGATGGGCCAGGATGGAAGTGCAATGGGGCTCAGCATTAATTGCGTCATCATGGCGCGTCTTTTCGAATCTTGTCCTCGCCAATGAAAGTTGGCCATCTGGACTCTACTCCCTATGCCTGAAATCAAACTTTGGACTAGAGAGTAGGGGGCAAGTAATGCGGGGTCAAATGGTCTCCTCACAAATTGGCTGATATGACAAGCGGTGGGCCCTATCTCTGGGCTATAACCTGCCAACTGTAACGCTCAGAAGGAGCCTGCTCTTCACCACAGTGGACGGCTGTACCATTGCTGAATTACTTTCAACTGCAAAGTCCGAACTTCGGCAGGGCCGAGCTAATTCTCTGAACCTCGGCTGGCCGACCTCCGGCTCCTCTCACCAAACCTCATCCCTTCCCGAACCAGAGCGATTGAACCTCAGCAGTCGGGAGATACTCGGCCCACTCCCCCTTAGCGACTAACCCTCCTCTTTGGCCGATCCTCGGCCTGCGTCGAATATCTCAGCTATCAAAACACGGAATCACGAAGATTTCAGAATTCCTTCCCAAAGCGATTCTCCATAAGTGAAAACGGAAGCATGATATGGCTCTCCTTTATGATTTGCGAGATCACGAACACCCCTAATAAGGTATACGCCATTTCGGCCTTATCACCTCCTAACTTCTGCCATGGATCTCCGGAAACCAGGTAACAACTTACTAAATTCTCTCCCTATAAATATCGGGCCCCAAGAGCCTTGAGGGGGTGGAATTTCTTTGTGAGAACTCAAAACCCTTTTCCTCTTCGGAAAACCTTCTCACATTTGAAGCTGTGAATCTTCTATTGACTTGTGCATCGAAGGGTCCTTCACGGGGATTGCTGACCTCCTTCCCTACGACAGGATGCTGTTTTGCAGGTCTTCAAGAACGGGAGAACGCCACTTAAATCCTAACGTGCGCTGCCACCTTGTTCCCAAGTCGCAGATCTGCAACAACAATTGCAATGCTAGATTGTTTTAGCAGCAGATGAGACTTACAAAGGCCTTTCAACAATGAACTTGTGTCAATTTTTGGAAATAGTAGCTTATCTTGGTTATCCCTCAACTGAGTGAGGGTTTGACTGATGATTGTTGGTTGAGTTTAACGGATGAATAGGGATAGGCAGGGGTTGAAGAATACTCAACTCAACTCATCTAAGCCTTTGCCCAACTAGATAAAGGCTGAGCAATGCCTACGGCTTACTTGGTGCTGCGGTTGCTAGAACTAGGAAAGGAGATGGCCATCACAGGCACCATGGGCTAGACGCATCCATCTGGTGATGGCTGTGATATGAAATCAGCTGGAACAGAGTTTGGCCAAGGGAAATAGGAGCATGAAACATGCAATGGTAGCGACGAAGTTAGAAAGAGGGGGAATCGGAGAAGGGAGGAGGATGGGCTAACTAAGGGGGATCCATTTATAAGCGGAGGAGAGGGAGGCGGTTCTGCCTTTCAATGGAATTCGTTGAGCTTCTTAGCCTCCTCAATGGCCTACTGGAATTTGGCTGGGCTCAATAGTTCCGATGGCTTCGGGTGAGACCATTTCAGGTGGCTGCGGTAGTTGTTCGACGATTTCAGCCATTTTGGAACAAGGAAAGAGGGCTTCGATTTAAAGGAGCTTTGAGGTTTCCTTTCTCTCTAAAAATAATTTCATCTTCAAAATTGACATGGTTTATTGAGTGGTGGGGGTATTTAGTCCTTATCTCATCTTCAAGCTCTTGAGTTGCCTCTCTTTCTCTCTTGTGATAACTCCATCGGACTTTGACATAAGGAATGATGTGGTGTCTTAAAACCTACTCTTTTCGACCCACAATTTCAATAGGATACTCTACCTACGTCAGGTCTTTGTGAAAATGTGTCGGGTTAAACTCTATTATGTGGCTGCGGTCTGGCACAGAACTCTTAAGCATCGATACATGGGATGCATTATTATGCATTTCAGAAAGAGCCAGTGATAATGCTAATCTGTATGCGATTTCACCAACCTTGTCTGAAATTTTGAATTAACCTACATATCTCAGGTTCAGCTTTTCATGAATTTCAAACCTCATTACCCCTTTAGTAGGAGACACCTTCAAAAAAACATAATCTCCGACTTGAATTTTCAAATTTCTTTCTATTAGCAATATAGCTCTTTTGTCTGCTCTGAGTTGTCTTTAGCCAATCCTTGATAAGCTTCACTTTTTCCACCATTTGCTGTACTATTTCTGGTCCTATCAACTGCCATTCACCCACATCATCCTAGAAAATGGGTGACCTACACTTTCTGCTATAGAATGCTTCAAAGGAGCCATTTAAATGTTGGCCTAGTAGTTATTACAGGTGACCTACACTTTTTGTTGTACTATCTCTGGTCCTTTGCTAGAGATAAATGATTAACTCAAGTATCACCAAAGTTTAAAACACAAGTTCTCAGCATATCTTCTAATATCTGAATAGTTCTCCTAGATTGTCCATTTGTCTAAAAGGATGATAGTGCTGAAATTCAGCTTGGTCCCCATATGTACACTCCTTCAGAACTAGGTTACAAACCTAGTATCCCTATTAGAGACCATAGAGACCGGAACTCCATGCAGCCTTACAATATGATCAATATATAATTTTGCTAGATTGTCTAGACGTAGGCCAACTTTGGATGGCAAGATATGTGTTAATTTGGTTAGTCGATCAACAACCATCCATGCACCATCATGTTCTCTAAGAGTTTTAGGCAGGTATGTCACAAAGTCTATTGTAATATGCTTCCATTTCCATTGAAGAATCAGAAGAGATGTAGAAGGTCCTGTCAGTCTTTGATGTTTTGCTTTTATTTGTTGGCATTACCAGGCACTGTGCAACATATTCAGCGATGTCCCTCTTCATGCCATTCTTCTAGAAACTATCTTTTAAATTCTGATACTTTTTTGTGCTTTCACGGTGTACAGTGCATGAGGAATTATGGCCTCCTCTAGTATGTCTTTTTTTAATTCTGGTTTTTTAGGGACAGCTTGGTACCAAATTTCAAAGAACCAATATTTATGGATTCTGAGCTTTGATTCATGAGATCCATGAAGGCTGTAAGTGCATTTATCTACTCAAAGGGCATGACTAAGAATTTATAATGCCCATACCTTGTTCTGAACGTGGTCTCGAGTGCATTTTTGATCTTAATCTTTAGCTGATTGTAGCCAGAACGAAGGTTGATCTTTGAAAAAATCTATGCCCTTTGTAGTTGATCAGGCAACTCATCTATTCTTGTTCCTTATTTGTAAATAGTATAGGAGCACCTCAAGGAGACATATTAGGTCTAATGAAACCCTTGTCTAAAAACTCTTGCCATTGTTCCTGCAACTCCTTTAATTTAGTAGGAGACATTTTGTAGGAGCCTTGGAAATAGGGCTTGAATCTGGAATCAAGTCAATAGAGAATTCTATCTCTCGGTTTCGGGATAACCCTAGTAGTTCATCAGGGAAAACATCAAGAAATTTCCTTATCACCGAAATGTTCTCCAATTCCTATTTTTTTCTCTTAGGTATCCCTTGCCACACCTAAGAACCCTTCTCATCCCCTAGAAGCTTCTTGACACTCAGAACTAAGATCAATTGTAGAGAGAAAACCTGTTACCCATGAAAGTGAACTTTGGTTTGTCAGGGATTTGAATTCTTACTGCCTTCTTAAAATAGTCAATAGTAGCATGATATGCCACTAGCTGATGCCAAAAATTATATCAAAATCCTCCATCTCCATTACTAGCAAATTACCTACCAATTCTAAGTCTCCGACACCAATAGTGTGGGATTTGCAAATAATGTCTACTAAAATAATATCTCCACTTAAGATAGAAACTCCAAGCTTAGGTTCCAGGGGTTTAGGCTTCAATCTTCTACTCTATTTTAACAAAGATTACAGATACGAAAGAACGAGTTGCATCGGGATCAAATAATGTATATGCATTCTACCCTAGTAATACCTGTCACAAATTGGAACTTTTAAGTGCTATCTTATCTGAATGCTATATTCTTTTTATTCAAGAGAAAGAATTAATGATTAGTTAGGAGTACTTGTCACCACCAAATTAGAAGCCATAGCATCCTATTGGGTGAGTGCATAAACTCGCCTTTGGGTTCTAGGCTTTTGCTCCTTATCTCTTACTTGTGTTGCTCAAGGTTGAGGCGCTTGTTGATTCTTTGTACATGAAGCCTCAATATGACCCGACTGTCCACAAACAAAGCAACATTTCTCAATCTGATCACAAGCACTTTGATAGTGGGGTCCACTTCATTTGAAGCATTGGACAATTCCCTTTTGGTTTCCAGCAGTGGTAGTGGGGGTTGGCCTTTTTGCTTCAAAGTCTGTGCTTTTAGTGCTTTGGCTTGGTGCTCCACTTGATCTACTCCTTTTCTTCATTTTCTTTTTCAGCTTGAGCCTCATTAAGCCCCTTTTTTGATGATCATGACCTTGTTCACAACTTTGGTTTGTTCACCACAACTTCGCATGCATCTGTTGCTACTATTGTAACTGCTGTTGATGCAGTAGCTGCTGCTGCTCCATGAACTACTGCTGCGACTGTTGCTTCTTAAACTTTTGTTATTGCTGCTGTATCTCTACTATCTTCATCATATCAGATCTGGCAGCTGCTTATCGTGGCATTGCTTGTATAAAGACTTGCATCATTTGAGAGGGAAAGAGGTCAGCCCATCCCCAAGGCAAACTCCGGATCCTTCTAGTGGGGGTACTCGTAGCTAGTGAAGGTGGGACACTCATGTTGATTTGTAGGTTCCCCGATGGTGGAGCCATCAACAAACTTAATAGGTCCTCTTTTGCGACCACATCTACTTCTTGGAGTCATTTATACTCACAATCATAATAAAACATTTAATTAAAGCAATATTTCAAATTTTCATGTCTTAAATGGTGTCCCCAATTGGAGACTCATCTACCCACTCCCTAAGGTTTTAAAACACAGGTTCTGATACCACATCTGTTAGGCCCTGAATCCACTACTTGGTTTGAGCTTTTGACATGGCCACATACCCTTAGGGTCATACCCTAATGGCATGCCAGGTGTAATAAACCATTGCTTCTAAACAAATCATGACATAGCCTAATGAAACATATATTTCATTAACATTGTAAAAAAAAATGTTCATTATGCATCTATTCTCTCTTTTACCATCTCACTCCTCTAGTCTCGTCTTAGTGGTGATGTACTGAGACTATAGAAAAAATATGGTAAACAGGATGTAAGCTTATAACTCAGCAAAAATCCTCACACAGATAGATATGAATATGTAGTAAATAACCAAGTGATCATCATGTATATATTAAAATAACTACAATATCGTACTGTAAACACTATGATACAACTCAACTCAACTCATCTAACCCTTTTTTCAACTACATGGGGTTGGCTACATGAATCTGCTTCCTTCACTCTGCTCTATTCAAGACTATGTCGACATTCAAATTACAAATAGTTATATCTTTTTTAATTATTTCTGTCCATATTAGTTTAGGTCTACTTCTACCTCTATTTTTACCTTGTATTGTTAAAAGATCACTCTTTCTAACTGGAGCATTTAAAGGTCTTCGTTGTATATGTCCAAACCACCGTAATCGATTTTCTCTCATTTTATCTTCAATTGGGGCTACTCCTATCATTTCTTTATATGTTTATTTCTAATTCTATCTTTTAAAGTTTTATCACATATCCATCTTAACATACGCATTTCTGTTACACTTAATTTTCTCTCATTTTATCTTCAATTGGGGCTACTCCTATCATTTCTCTTATATGTTTATTTCTAATTCTATCTTTTAAAGTTTTACCACATATCCATCTTAACATACGCATTTCTGTTACACTTAATTTTCTCTTATTTTATCTTCAATTGGGGCTACTCCTATCATTTCTCTTATATGTTTATTTCTAATTCTATCTTTTAAAATTTTACCACATATTCATCTTAACATACACATTTCTGTTATACTTAATTTATTTATATGTTGTTCCAATATTGCTTAACACTCTGTTCCATATAGCATAGCTGATCTAATAGCGGTTTTATAGAATTTTGCTTTCAATTTTAATGGAATGCGCTATACCGTAAACACTATGAAACAAAACCATATATTAATCATAAAAAAGGTTTTAAAGATAACTTCATCTTCATTATTTCGGCATTGGACTAACCACGGTTCCACCCATGATCGGCACTCATATTAGAAGTCCAGGATTCACTTGTCATGTTTTAGCCTGTAGTCAACTATTACCATACCAATGTAACATACTGGCTATCACTAATTAATGCTATGTATTATAACCTTGGGATTGCTATCGCCACACTAATGCCATCATATTGTAATCTCGGACAGGCTATCACCATACCAATGACCTCGTGGTTAGTCCATATGCCCTTTCAAATCAAATTAAATCCTTAAATACTTTCAATGTTCAAAACATGTTTCAAATCGACATCACTAACAAAACTAAAGTCATGCTATTGTAACTTAAAATATCTCATATCCATATATAACCAAAACTATGCTATCATAGTTTAAAATATCTTATATCCATAATATAATCAAAACCATGCTAACGGAATGATAAATATGAAAATATGATGCATAGTTGTTTATCACATAAAAGTATATACAAAGGATTCTAACCTCAATTTGCTAATTAACCAACCCAATGTGCCCACTAACAACAAAGGCACCGAACACAATCAATAATCTTGATATTAATATTTAATATAATTAGGGAACTAGCCAACCTTGAAAGATCATTCTAGACTATTCCTCCATAATTGATTCTGCCTTTAACCCTAGTTCTGATAATCACTAATTCTAATTAGATCAAAGTGGGGTTTTTATCTTGTGGCATGGGAATTGTTGCATGAGACCTTTACTACCTTCTTGCATGTCCAAAAAATGGATGATCTCCTACAAAATTTAAATTGATCTAGCAATTATTACTCAATAAATCCTTAGTCTAGTTAGGGTTGCAACTTTATAATTTTATTATAATTATCTACTATTTATTTGTTTTAATTATTTAAATGGGGAAGGCTGGATTAAAAGGGCATTGAGCTTTGGCCCTAAGTAGGTTCGAAAGCATCTATTATTATTATTATTATTTTATTTTCTTATTATTATTTTTATATTTTTAATTAATTAACGAATTAATAGTGGTTAATTACCAATTATTAATAATTAACCTGTTTATTTGCTATAAGGGCTCATGTTTTTCCCTACTAATAAAGGCTCAGGCGTGGCTTCCAATTAGGGTCGGATTGGTGCCTGCTAAAGCATTAACCATAGCACTGTTTGGCAATTGCTGGCTGACTGCATTGTTGGGTGTTGTCAACTGGGTGTGGTAGTAGGGCCTGCCCAAATAAGGGTGTTCTGGGAAACGATGGTCATCAATGGCCAAGGGAAAAAAGGAGAGGGGTGAAGCTTGTGGCGGTGCTTAGTGGTCGACCACTGAGTTTGGCTTGGGACTTGATCAATCGACTTCGATCGATGAATAGTGATAGGCAGGGTTCAAAGAACAAAGGCACAGATTCTTTGGCTGAGATAGGCTAAGCAGTACCTTCTTGGTGCTATGGCTGCCAGAGTTGGAGGATGGCCATGTAGTGGTTATCATCGATGTTGTGAGCTAGATGCGGCTGTCTGGTGGTGGCCGGGAACGAAATTTGCTAGAACAGAGCTTAATCAAGGGAAATAGGATCACAAAGCACCTTCTGATGACAAAGCTTGGAAGGCAGCTTGGGGGGGGGGGGGGGAATGAAAGGGAGGAGGATGGGCTCAGAGGTGAGGGAGGGGATCTATTTATAGGTGGTGAGGGAGGCCGTTCCACCTCCCAATGGAATTTGTTGAGCTCACTAGCCTCCTTGGCCTACTGGCATTTTGTTGGGCTCAATGGTTCTAACAGCTTCAATTGAGGCTATTTTAGGTGGTGGCGGTGGTGGTTTGATGGTTTTGGCCATTTTGAAATAAGGGAAGAGGGTTTCAATTTCTCACCATACGACCATGGGAAGAATGGGGGCAGGGGTTTAGAATTAAAGGTTATGGCTGTTTGACAGCTTCATGAGGATGGGTAACTAATGTCTCGAAATACATAGGAAGGTAGAAGGCCATGAATTTTGTGAGGGTGCTTTCTTTCCATCCATCTGTCGTGCTAAAGATGGTGGCCTATCAGTGTGTATGCAAACCAATGAAGTGAGTGGCTGATTGCTCTTATCAATTATGAAATAATTACTTAATTCCTCCTAATTTAGGAGTAATCCTAGCTTTTATATTTATGTTGTTGACTTCAAGCATGATAGGCCACATGGATTAGTCAAACAAAAGATTGGGGAATCTGAAAATCTATTGGTGTTTACCTTGGTGGTCCTTCATCAAGACAGATAAACCAAATGTGGTTTCTCTCCATCTATGGATGATTGTTAATCGTGGGGAGGTCCTCATATTGAAGTCTTAATCGCTGTCTAAGTCAACAACTTTGACCCTTGCCTCTGTTGAATGTACCACCGAGGTGATTCTTTTTAATCATGTAGCTGCTACTCTCCACATTTGCAAGCTAAGTTTTGCCGTCGGCTTTAATCCACGCCTACACTTGGTTTTATTGTTGGTTTCCATTCTTAATTTTTAGTAAAAAGATGGTCTGGTGCATGAGGCTCTTAGTTCGAAAAATATAGATTTATGCAGCCTTATCCCTGCATATTTTAATTGTAATAATTTTCAAAAAAATGTGTTCTAAAATTAAAATACATAAACAGAATAATTTTTCTACATGGCTAGTTCTTAACTTTTTAAGAATGTGAAAGTCTCAATCAAATGGGATATATACAAATAAGTCTTGAAAGACTTCAAAAAATTTTAAAAAAAATCAATTTGGAAATAGAACAGACATCATTTTGGATTATATCTTATTTTGAGAATTGTGCACGCAATTTATGATACTCATCTTGGAATTAAACAAGAGCACTAAGAAGAATCTTGTATTAGCTGTTACAACAGTCTTCTACTGTTTTTATTTTTTTAACTGACATTGTTTTATGTCAATCTCAAAACGCAGCACTCCTTTTGAGTTGCATGATGATGCGTTTGTTTTGAAGCAATGAGATTCTGTGAAAGAGAACATGACGATAGTCTGCATGAGCCCAGTTCAAACGCAGGTGAATGCTCCAGTACGCTGAGTATGCATCAGCATCACATGCAACAACCTACAAGGCCCCATTCTACAAATAAGCTGCCCACTTCGCCTCCTATTCCCGGAATTCTGAAATCGCGTGTGAAGCATGAACACTAGTCCGTAATTTTCAACATGTTTTTCTTGTGTGGGTTACCTGTTCTTGTCCTGCCGCTGCGCTTTATATTTTTCATTTCTGTAAAGTGCATGTAATTAATGGATAAGTGGGGGAGATCGGCAATGAGTCTTCTGGTTCTCCGGCTTTGCTTTAGCCTTTATAACAAGTTGGAAGGATCAACGGCGCCAGTGTCCCGCTGCTTCCCTGGGGTGCTTCTTCGAGTGCTAACCTGGCAATTCAGTGGTTAGAGATTGATGTTACTTGTAATGTAATTGTGTTTTTTTTTACCTGATATATAGTGGTGGTGATGATTTTAATTGAAAGTTGAGGCCGTTAGGTATCAGATATTATTTTGAGCCCTAACCCTTGTACTGAAATTGTAATTACCAGTGTACTTAGTTTTTTTTTTTTTAATCTCAGTGTGTTGTGTTGGGGGATAAATCCCTCGATGGTTGATTGCTCAGTGACCTGCTAAAATGATTGGTGAACTCAATTCTTTCTAATTTTCATGTGAGTTTTGCTTTGCAAGTTGGTGGTGAAAGTTTGGAGATTGCATGAGCAGGGTTGTACGTTATGGACATGGACTTGATGAGATAGAACGGCAAAGTGGATCATGGCCTATCCAGGACTTTGTAGGAAGAGCGATCAGCCTACGGCGAAGGTAAAGTGTGAAAAACTTTTTCTGCCTCGCATGCCGTAATTGATCATGCATACAGTGCATAAAAAAAATAAATTATGATCATGGGCTATCCCGGACTTTGTAGGAAGAGCGATCAGCCTAAGGCAAAGGTGTGAAAATCTTTTTTTACATCGCATGCAGTAATTGATCATGCATACAGTGCAAAAAAGAATAAATTATCTTTAGATATGCATGATCAATCACTGTGCATAGTGTTCATGTTCTGCATGTATAAAATCTTTTTCTAAAAATATTGAACAAAAAAATGTATAAACTTTATTATGCTATAACAAAGAAAAAAGATGTAAAAATAAAGTTTATTATAGCTAATTGATCCCGTGTTTGGATTTCATCTACTAATATCAGCAGCCATGGTATGCTAATATTAAGCTCTTCATGCATATTGTCCAACTGAGGAGAAAATAAAAGGCACTATGTTATTCAAGGTGGGAACAATCATAGCTATGCATGCACGCATCTAATCGTGATTCCTCATAAAATATGTTATCTCACAAAGCTGGTGTGACTGCTGAACTGGACTTCTCCAATCCAACTCAGATGGCAAAGGACCCATCTTCAGCACGGTTCACAGTTGGTGTGGTTCAAACGTGTGAACAGCTTCAAGCAAAAGCCATTTCCTGCCCTCTCAAATCAATGAATATGTGATGTTGTTTCCGGAATTGATGTGGCTATGTTGGAATCTATGTGACATCTCAATTTTACTCTGATGAAAAAATATATATAATTATAGTTATAACTTAAGTTTATTTGTTACCTATCAATTTTTACTTAAATTTTTGAATCACGTGATTTGGATAGCTAACGAAGTTAGTTGGATTGATTGACATGAGAAAAGATTTTCTATTGATAGAGTTTCGTTACACCGTGAAGTCATTCTTGCATTACTAATAATACAACTCTAAATAAATTTGATTAATTTGTGAAAAGAACATTATATTATAAGAAAAAAATTATAATATCTTAAAATTTATTTTATATTAAATTAAATAGAAAGATTATGTTATATATTTATAACTCAAATTGATTTGTTACTCATTGATTTTTATTTGAGTTTTTAAGGCCAGGTGATCATAACCGGTCGGCTTAGGCCCATATAATCTACGATAAGGCAGGCGACTACGAGGGCATCATCGCTAAGGTCAGTTTACATTCAGCAACATCTACCTCGACTACCATTCGATCACGCACCGAAAAACATCACGCTCGGCTGTGGAGCGAACGGCTTCAAGAATGGCTTCGCTCTCTATCCAGTTTCTCCTACAGCCCTACTGTTTTCTGCCACGCGTGTCTCCAAAGCCAGTGGTGGGAGAAGACTCTTCGCTGGAGAGCCAGTCACGCTTGTCGGAAACCGTACATGGCGTACGTCTCTTTCTCTCTGTATCCTCCTCTGTTTAATTTTACGGAGAGGGAAACAAGCATATTTTGTTTATATATCCAGTTGCTTTGTGTGGTTGGGAAAGGATCGTCCTCAGGTACGTGAAATAGAAGAGAATTCTCGTGTTGGTTAGAAGCTAACAGACCATGCTAGCAGGGTAATGGCGTGATATCTGTTGAATATAATAATACGGTTCTACAGTGTCCCGTCGAATTTGGTTTATGTAAAAGGCTAGAAGAATGAAGAAGAAGAGGAAAAGGAAAACAGTGACTGTAATGGCAGGAGAAGAGCATACTTGTTGAAAGAAGCTGACAGCTAAAGGCTTAATTTGATTTATTCATGCCATGGCTAGGTAGAGTGCAGCTTTGGTTTTGATTAAATTTTCGATCAATATCTATTTATTTATTTGTTGGTAAAGTTAGAGATGCTCTCACTCATTCCATCAAAAAAAGATTTGCTTCTGTTAAAAATCTTTTATTCCTTTCTGTCCACATCAGTTAGCAGACAACTAGATCTATAGCGTTCATCGACAGAGAATATTAGTCCTGTACAATACTTAATATTTGCAAATCGTAAACAGCTATAATTATTCCATTCTCCTGTGAGAAAAACAAAAAAATATGTGAGGAATAGTTGATTAAATAACGTTTCAAATTAAAGAGCTAAGCACGAAGTAAAAGAGAGAAGAATAATTAGAAAAAACATATAAATCTCTAGGAGAAAAGCTCACATAGAAACGCTTAGAACGTATTGAGTTATTATTATTATTTTTTAACCTCCCTCGTTGGCGATATTATTTTTATTCTAGAGAGAGAGAGAGAGAGAGAGGTTATTATTGTTGTTAGTATATATTAGAAGAGAGAGAGAGAGAAAGGGAGTAATCAATTCCCAGGCCAACGTCTAAATTATAGAATTCAATTCCCAGTTTAGGAGGAGCTGGTATAATATATATGAAGTGATTCTACCGCTACATAAAAACAAAGGAAACAAATTTATCAGCCCGTAGACGGCCTCTAGAACAGGAAACTAATAACAAAAGCAACTAAGATTTCCTCTTAAAGAAGTACAAAACGGAAGGCTTTTCTACTAAACAAATACAAAACGAAAACTCCAAGAAATTAACAAAGAACTAGCCATGTTCAACTTCTTTACATTATCCCAATCAAGAATTATGTTACATGCTCAAGCCACTGTGGACACTGATGAAATCTGCAATGGTACAAAAATTTAATCTGCAAGATAAATTGAAGCATCATCATCATATATGTGTGTGTGTGTGTGTGTGTGTGTGTGTTTATGTGAATATAGTCACTCTTAGATAATGAAATTAAAATGAAAATAAAAACTAAAGGAATGTTCATAGAAATAGATTCAGTTGCAGATAAATGGATTGAGCACCGGCCTGCTCTTCAGTTTTTCAGGAACTATAAAAATTGTGACGTTAGGCTTCTCCTCCGCCATTGGATTATAACGTGCTCTGCAATCTAACCCTGTGAAGCCATGGCATTGAAGTGGAATCTCCAAAGGCACACTTGTGATTCATGAATGCATGTTTCATGGATTTGATAATCTAAACATAATTACATCTAAATAATAAGCCAAACATAACTCTGTTGAGAACTATTCATTAGTGTTTTGTGTGTGCGAGAGCCGTGTGTTAAGAGACTCAGACAGGCTTTGAACCCAGATCTCTGGCATAACCAGCAAGAGACTTCACCAGTAGCAATATTATATCCTTGTATTAAGTATGCTCTTTAAGAACAAGAATCTAGCTTTTGTATCAAAAAAACAAAGCTATCCTTTTAGCATCCAGATTAAATTTATTAATTTCATACAATCACCATGGAGCACTAGAGTGCTACTGACATCCTACAACAAATGATACCTGCAACTCTCTTGTAGAACATTACAATTTCCCATTAATACTTTAGATGTGGCTCTTTCTTTCTTTCTTCTTCCTCTGTCACATTAAATGACACTGTTCCTTGATTATTTATAAACCAAATCTTAAATCCTAAATATTCAACTTTCCACTGGCGATCTACTCAAGCTTCTGTGAGTGAGAAACCCAACCCTCTCTTGGATCTAGCAAAGTCTCCTTAAAATAAAATAAAATAAGAGAGATGGGCAAGAACCTCGCCGCTGACAGCTAGAAACCAATCTTATACTAATATTTACTTATAGAAGCTCACTGATTAGTTTGCTCCAAGCATCTGTTTACAAAAACCATCACGAAAGTCATTCCTCATTCTTGTATCTGATCACCAATTCTATAAGCCTTTACTTCTCTTAAAGCAAAACAAAAAGAAGAGAGAAGGGAGAAAACTATAGTAATAGTAAATCCCAACACATCATATGCTAAGCTCTTTAACAATTTGTGGATACAACTCGTTCTGAACAGGAGGAGGAGATGAAGATGGAAATCTAGACTCCTCACCTTTGCTTGAAGTGGCAGTGACTGAGAAGGGGAAGAGAGATTCCAAGATGGATGGCATATAGCTGCATCTGCCACTGCACCTATATGGAGGGACTCTCTATCTTCTCTCTCTCCCTCCATCCACAGGTGCAGGTGCAAATGCAGCTATATGAAGGCATCAAGGATGAAGGATTTGGAGATATTTTGATCATCTACACCTCTCTCTATCTCTGTAGATGGGGATGAATTCCCAGGGGGGGGGGGGCAGAGGGACCGAGAGGGCGGCCAAGAACAGGACTCTCTCTCTTTCAGCTTTTATAGGA
This sequence comes from Calamus simplicifolius, assembly GCA_900491605.1. Taxonomy (NCBI): domain Eukaryota; kingdom Viridiplantae; phylum Streptophyta; class Magnoliopsida; order Arecales; family Arecaceae; genus Calamus; species Calamus simplicifolius. The sequence continues at coordinate 55,500 of UESW01002133.1, read as the reverse complement.
GAGGAAAAGCCAAAGGAGCATGTTTGATTTATCCAATATCCTGTCGGTTTGGGAAAGGCTTGTCTTCAAGCCTCACGTGAAGCAGAAGGCATTTCACGTGGGATTGGTTTGTCGGGCCAATTGGATTTGAGCATCTCGGCTTCGTTCAAGTGAACGGAGGTGGTGGCATTGCTCAAAAGTCCACAGCAGCTTGGATGCCAATGGCTTCATACTTTGTGGAAGTCTTGCTTTACTTGGTGAGACGATCTCGGCTACGATTGGCGGTGAGATGATCTCGGCTACTACTGGTGGTGAGATGATCTCGGCTGCCATTGGTGCTTAAGATCCTTCAACACGATATGAAGAGGACTCTACTCCAACCACGAAAGAAGGCGCATGCAAAAGTTGGTCATGCTATGGATTGATCCCGGGATCCTTCTTGCAAGGATGGCAAAAGTAGATTTCGATCATAACTTGGTTTGAATTTGGGTTAAATAAGTTTGAATTATAAATGAATTGATCCATCTATATCTATATAGTAAATGGTTTGAGTTTGAATTTAATGTCTTTAATTCGTTTAAGCAATTAATTGGGTTTAATTTGCTTGGAATATTGATCCATTTATTCAATTTATTTATATTATTGATCGACAAATTAAACGGATTAAATGGGTTAAAATATTAATATTGATTTTTTTGTTATTAGTTAACAGATTAAGTGGGTTAAGCCGATCGGATTACTTATTTCTTAAATAGGTTAGGTTTGAATTTAAAATTCTGATTCATTTAATAAATGAGTTAACTTTGATTGATAAATTTTACGATCAATTCGTATTAGAACGGACTCATTTATGATCCAATCCATTGGTTTGCCATCCCTACCCTTTTATCCGGTCCCTTCATATATGGTGACCGTTTTCAAGGCAACCCAAGCAAGCAAGCAGCAGTGGAGTGAGCCAGGCCTCATTAGTCCTCTCTTGCAATCAATTTCAGTTTTGAACTTGGCTTCGATCCAGCTTATTCAAGCCTGATTTCAAACTAGAATGAGCACAAGCTTAGCTTGTTTGGATGGCTTGATGCTTGAATTAAACTTGAATCATCCCAAATAAATCCTATTAAAAGCTTTGAAATTTCAAGCCCCTTGTTAACAAATTAATATAATCCACGTTCAATGTAAAAACTTCCAAATTACGGAATTTTACTCACATGCAATCCATTGGATCGTTGTCCATTCTTTAAATAAATGAGAGGATAGAAGACAAATCACATCACAAATTACAACATTAAGATGGAGACAACCCACTGTTTTTAGCAGTTGCCACCGACTTCAATGGAACCATAACATTGTGATTAAGCCATCATAGTGATTTAACTATTGGGATCTTTTTCATGAATAATCTCATACATACACATATATACACATTAATTATAGTGTTAATACTTATGCATATATAGTTTGAGCCTTGTTCCTAAACCCTGTTGAGCTAGACTTTGTTCATAATTATGCTTGGCCTGTTTAATTACGTTTAGTTGGAGCTTGATTAATTTAAGTTTGTTGGGCTATGAAATCTCCTTAAGTGATTTAAATTAATTTCAGAGCCTACACAAAAGCTTATTTGGTGGATGTCTCATCAAAGATTTTTGCATGCCTCACTTTTTATCCCTATGTGTGATATATATATAATATTTTCATGATCAAGTGATTTAAGGCTTGCCTTGGTAGTCTCATCTCCTTTCTTCTTAACAGCCAGACTTTATAGATTTAAGCCTTGAATGATATATTCTTAGATATTTGAATCTAAGTAATTATAACACATATGGATGTCTATTGTTCCTTGCAACCAAAAACAGGTACCATAATTGGATTGGTGCATAATTGAAGATTTATCTTGACATCTTGAATCTACAAGAGAGACATGCATGGAATGATAATTTAGAAGGACTACCTTTACAAAGTATGCAACCACACTTACATACAATATACCATGCATTTTCAAATTGATTTGCTTTGTAAATCCTTCCTCGAAAGGCTGGAAATGGGCTCGAGCTGGCTCGACTTCGGGATAGTTCATGAACTAGGTCCAAACTAATTTAAATCAGATTTGGGCTTAACATTAGAACCCAAAAAATGTTTGGCTCAAGCTTCGGCCATTACTTGGCTTTACCTAAGCTTGGCTTGAATCTAAACTCGAAGAAGGCCTAAAGCATTGGCTTTTAGTTAGGTTTAAATCTGGCTCAAATATAGTCTTAAAACCTTAAAATATGATGATCCTTTTTAATTAAATTTTTAATTAATTTTGTGAGCATAGCTCTTCATATCGTAGTAAAATTTTTAAAATGATTAAATATAATTATTTTAAATGCTACTTATTTTTGTGCAAATATTTAAAAACTAAAAATTGACTTTGTTGATCCAATTTTTGGCTCAAAATGAATTATTGTGGATCATTTCAACTGGCTTTCAAACTGGGCTTGGGTCTACCTGGGTCTAATTTTTTTAAAAAAATCAATCTCGATCCTGACCTAAAGATTGAAAAAATTATGGGGCTAAGCTCGGGCTAGGACATGACCTAACCTAATCTGACCCACTTTGAACCCTAATAGCCTCCCTTTTCTTCCATTTGCCTCTCTTAGTGCAGGCGAAAGATTGATCATTACTAAACCTATTAATACGATGCTTTAGAAAGAACATGGTATTCAAGAAACTTGTTAAACGTTAAAGTTATATTAATGCATATTAATATCTTAGCTAATTAATAAATGTCCATAATATTCTATTATTGTCATATATAATCATCTATTTTGCTTAATAAAAAAAGGTAGTTACTAGTTTTAGCAATGTATAACAAAACCTACCATCATGATGCCAATACCTACGCTAATAAAGCTTGATGGACTTTTGTTTAAGAAATAATAAGTGAATGATCAAAATTTTGTCTATATCACCTATATAAAGATCATGTATAATGATAATTGATCCAAATCATATAAAAGTATTATGTAATATTTGACATAAGAGCTCCAACTAAGAGACTACACACTGTGTGAGAGAGAAGGCAACTAAGTCCTTCATTTTTTGATAGAAATAAGCCTATAACATGTTTAATAGGCTATGTTTTCATTATTCTATAAAAATCTTGCTTTCATTAAAAAGTGATTCCTTGAAAATCAAAATGAGAAGTAAGTACAAACTATGTTCTAAGAAACATAGAATTTGTTTATGAAATAACGAATGCAATACTTCACTCGATTAAGAAAAGATCAGTAAGAAAACATGACATTTTTTTTCTTCTTTCCCTTCCACCTCAATACCATAATCCATGGGAAGTTTCTTTTCCCAAAAAATTAATTTAGATTCTCTCCATACAAGTTATCTTTCCATTTATGCCACTTGCTCGAGGTTTCTTCTTTGATTTTAAAAAAATCTTATAAATCTATAATTAATTTTTATTATAAGCAATATATCTTTGTTGATCCATGTAAAGCTACAGTGTGGATCTTACATCCCAAAAAAGTTATGATATGCCAGGCCCCATAACAAAAATAAAAGTAAAAGAATATTTACTCATCTCATACACTCATTTCCCAGCATGGCAATTTTATAACACTTATGATTATATTGCAATTGAATAGCATAGCCACAGGAGGACCTATAGGAGAAAATTTAAGAATTAGTTAATAAATATGACTTTCAAAGGTGGATTTAAGGTTATTTCAAGTTCATGTAGATGTGGCTAATCTCATGATTGATTAGTCATGAGATGTTATCTTTTATAAAAGTAGAGGTTGTTGGGGAGCACGGAATACCCCCAAGATCACGGCTATAGCGTATATGAGTAATACAAAATCTTTTACCATTCTAATCTATGAGTATAAGATCATACCTTCAGACTTGAACGTTGGAACACTTTGATTTGATTGCTCGACCTCAACCTTTTAGCCTTCCGCCGTATTCCCGAAATACCTTCCTTCTCTCACAAGATGGTGGGATCTCTCGGCCGACCTAGGGTTTCTTGTTTTTCTTTTTTCTCAAAAATGTTAACCCTAGCAACCAACTGAGAGGGTATTTATAGGGCTACAACAGGGACCAATAAGCAAATATAAAAAGGACTTTCCACGTAATTAAATCTCCTAATCCTATCCCGGGTTAGGATTCGATTACGTAAATTACAATTCATTCCACTAAAGAATTATAATTGTACTCATAATCACATTCGAATTTATATTTTGAGCTTTAATATTAAATACTTATTATCTCCCCACGTTAAGATTACAGATATCCACCAATTAAATTTAATTACTAACAATATATTTTAATTGGCTGTTATTATCCTTGAGACTTATCCACTTAACTTATTTGATGTATCGGATTCAAAATCCACTTGCAAGATTTGATACAATCAAAACTTATAAGCTTTCTCAAGGGGATATCATCAATCCAAATTAACAGGACGTGGATTCTTTCAACTATTAATATTCACCATATATAATGTTATTGTCCAATCCAGTGAGTTTATTGACTCATATAGAATCTCACTCTATGTGTAATCAAAGCAATAATCACTACATACACGTGTCTAGAAATAGAATTCAGATTAAGAGCATAAGTAATCATAATATTCATGAGTTTTAAATTATTTTATAAAGTCAGTATAAAATAATTAACTCAACTAGGTCCTGTTCAATACACACAAAGTGTACTAGCACAAATAGTTAGAATAAACCATTCCCCATAGTCAATACAGACCTACTAAAATTTGTGCTACAGTTCTACTGATGGTGTGTCCAATTCCATCTAAAACTGTGAACAATAAACTTGTATTTCAAAAGAACCGATGATCTAGTCTTCTGTGTGTAAGCCATACTCTACACACTAGATCAAATACTCTTTGTAAATACTAGACACATGCACATATATAGTAAATGGCATACATTGCTCAAAATGAATTCTCATTAAAATGTAAAGACATAACATAAAGCATATCTTTTAGTCTATATCTCTATCAGAGGTGTCATTGCAACTAAGTGAAGAGAGTAGTTCAATGAATTATCTAAATTTATTTGAAATTCATACTTAGAAAAATTAATAAAGTTGATGGCTTTTTATAAGCCGAGGTTTGTGCATCAATATAAAGTGGTTGTAGGTTTAAAAAAAAATCAAGATTGGGCAGATTAAAGGTCATGACATAATATGTGGAGTGCTATATTATAAGATTTTGTTCATATTAGGTTGGTATGTTCTTAGATGAAGTAAAGACAATTTTGTTTTATAGATGAACTTTTATTTTTTATGCTAGTTTTTATTAGATCAAGAATACTATTTAGGCTGAAATATCTCCTTCTCATCCTCTTCTTTTTCTTTCTTCTTTTTCTTATTTAATATTTTTTATTGCTTTTTTATCGCTTATTTATTTCATTTATTAATGAAGTGTATAGTGGCTTGCCATTGTTTTATTCAAGAAAACAATTGAATTTAAGTAGATTTACCTAAATCTCTTGATTTTCTAGATGTTTATCCTTATGAACTTCAACACAATTCTTTTCCTAGCAATAAATCTATATATGTTCTAGTCATTTCATTTATATTATGATTTAGCCAAGCTAATGTTGATGAAAAATATGAAAGTATATAGAGGCATATATTAGTTTTATATCATGGTTGACTGATTGTATTCAAAGGGCCAAGGTTAGAAGATGTAAAAAATTTGTGCGATTATGAAGTATGGTATTTAGATTTCTAAGCTGATTTATATCGATATAAAATAGTTCCCATCCCATCAACTCTTTGCATGGGTGATGCCAGTGAAAAAACATATCGATAGCAGTTACTTTTAAAATATAAATGAGCATAAGATGGCTATTGTATATTATTGGACCATATATTTTCTTTTTGTTTTGTTTAACTTGATCAAATACATCTCCACTTTTGATTGATGAAATTCTCTTGCCTTTTTTTTTTCTCTTGTAAGGCAGAAACTAAAGTAAAATAACACATTTTACAAACCAGAAATTCAGATTGGATCATTGAATTGAAGAATTAGAAGAGATATGAATTTGTATTATGTTGCAAAAAAAGAAGGGAGTATTGAGATAGCACATCTCTCAATTTACCACATGATGATCCTTTTACCCAAAATAAAAAAAAAATAAATAAAAGAATTTGGTCATAGTGGAATATATGATTATTTGACTATAGTCTAATTGGAAAAATATTGTGTCAATTGGGACTTGCTCTAATAGTCACAGCAACAGCCATAGATTTTGAGTTCAATTTTGGCTTCGCTAAAAGTTTAGATCTTGATAATTATAATACAAATCACTATAATGTTTCCTGCTACACTATTTGAGTTTGTCAGAGTTAAATGTTATGATTGTATTTATATCTTTGAATGGGTGCTTTATATAAGCTTCTTTGTGGTAGCTGAGAGTGCATGGGACCTAACTCTCCAACCTCCCTCCTCCCTCTCTCTCTCTCTCTCTCTCTCTCTCTTTCTTTTCCTATTTTTTTCCTTCCCATCTTAATAATTTAAGAAATGTGCAGTAATATTAAGCCATTTTGCTCAATAAAAATGATAATATTGAATTATAACATTATAATAGCATATAAGAAAAAGAACTTAATTAGTATACTTGTTTATACATTGATTAGTTTTATTCCAGCATTAAATTCCAATAAACATTTATTTTTGATTTATACTATCATACTCTAGAATTGAGGGCTCGTTCTTTTGGAACTATCAAATTTATCAAAAAATTTATATTTTTTTAGATAAGGGTTACCTAGATAATACTTAGATAAGAAAAATAATTTATCCATATATATTTTTTTGTACATTGAAAAATAGCTATGCTATATAATACTTATGCTCTTACAATATGACTTTCCCGAATAAATTGTTAAGATCTATTCATCTCCTAGATAAATTATTAAGATTTATTCATCTTTTTCTATAATATCCTTTATGCTGTTAGGTTTACTTTACATATGAGTTTTTTATTTTGCTTGGATGAGTGAAGCTTAATTTTCACTTGCCAAACTATATTTCTAATCATGTTTTTAATATATAAATTAATCATATATGTTTTTTAAATAAAGATATTTTTTTTATAATTTCTATTTTTTAATTAAATAATAGTATAATATGCTTTTATAAAACATTAATTATATCATAAGAAGATGCGTTTATTTTAATCTATAATCTTTTATAAATGTTACATTGGTACTTGTTGGATAAAATGATATATCATTTTTTTCTAAATATTATTATTTTTATCAAAACTATTATTTAAAGATAAAATTTTGTTTTGCTTTTTCTTTTCAAAATGTATTGAGAGCAAAAGGCAATAGATGTTTGTAGAAGAAAAAGAAAGAATCAATGAGTAATAATAAAGAAAAAATCGTAACATACAGTAACATTTAAAGAAAAAAATAGTTCATCTAAACGGTAGAAAACCAATTTAGTTATTTTTCATATGGCTAAATCTTTCCTCTAAAAAATATTTAAGGCTTCATTCTTTAAGAGGTATCAAACTTAATCCGAATTCATATTTTACTAAGTGTTACTTAAACAATACTTAAATAAAAAAATAATTTATTCATATTCTTTTATACATTGGAAAGTGACTTCGGTATCTGGTATCCATACTTTCTTACATTATAATTTTTGGATAAGTTGTTAAGATTTATTTATCTTTCCATAATACCTTTTATACTATCATACTTAATTTGCATACTAATTTTATACTATCTTTTTTGTGATTGAAGCTCAATTGTCTTTTATCAAACTATATTTTTAGTCCTACTTTTGATGCATGCATTAATCATATAAAAGTTTTAAATAAAAAATAAACTTTTATAGTTACTATTTATTAATTAAATAATAAGAATATATCTCTTTATAAAACATAAATTTTATGATAAGAAGGTATTTTTATTTCACTTATAAAATCTTTCATAAATGTTATCTTCTAACCTTCTCTTCCTAAATGAGGTTGAAAGAATTAAGGAGTATTAATGGAAGGAAGAATAATATTAGTATTGAGATATTTGAGGAAGATAAAAAAAATATTTTATCTAATTCATAGAAAGCCAATTTAAACGTTTTGTAAATGGATAGTGTTATCCAGTGTTTTGAAAATCGGACCGAACATATATCTAACCAATCCAATCAGGAACTGGTCATCAGTCCGGTCCGATTTTATTATTAAAGTTGACCTTTCTATGACCCGATGAAAATCAAAAAAACCCATTGAACCGGCTAGGTTTTGAATTGGTCTAACCCGATTTTTAGATTTTTTAATTTTTTATTTAAATTATATTTATATTTTTATTATTTTATATTATTAAAATAAAAATTAATTAAAATATTATTCGGTCCGATCAAACCGGTTCATCCGGTTCAACCGATTAAACCGCGACCCAAATGTTAAGTCGATTCGTTGTTCGCTCCGATTTTCAAAACATTGGTGTTACCTTCAATTTGATTGGTTAACAAATTATGGATAAGTTGGTCAATGAGAAAGTTGGCCAACTTTCTTATAATTTTTTTCTAACAAAGAACGAAGTGTAATTTGATAAGTAAATAATATTAAAATATAACTTATCTATTCAATTTTTTATTAAAACAAAAGGAAAAAAAATTGATTTACAATAAAATTGACCAATTTTATATATATATATATAAATTCTTTCTATCAAAGAATGAACATAATTAAAATTTATAGTGGGGCTGCGCTCCTACAAAATCTTGACCAATATACATAACTAGCTTTTCTAAAGATGCCAAATGAAATAGAAAGGATTTTTACTCATCAGATGAACTAGGAAAGCAAATCACTCATTTCTTTCTTGTAATTCATTGTCAGGTCTCGTTAACTGACTCTTTCCTTTGTTACAATCTATTATCTATCTTTTATCAGTTACCTATCATAAAACTAGGATCGAAAGTTCTAACTTTTGGTAAGATCAAAAAAACAAAAGAGAGAAAAAAAAAATGCATTGAAAATGTCCGAACTCCAAATTGCATTGAAAAAGTCTACCACCCCATGCCGGTTAGCTTCTTCGTTCCAGGGAACCATCCATGGGCCATCATTAATCTTGCGAGCCGGCGGATTCCGGGCACCCGAGAGGGCGGGCTGTCATTTCCCATGCTCTGTAAGAGACCGGATTCGATCATCTGATGCCGATCTGCGTCAGACCATCCAATCTTATCGGGTCCAACAAAAGAAATTAAAAAAAAAAATCTTATCGTGTCTAAAAGAGGAATCAATGGAAAAAAAAAAAGAGCATCTGATCCAATTAGACTTTTTTTTTCTTTCTTTCTTTATTTTTTTTTTCCATGAGTTCAGCCCGTCAACCGCCGCCCCCTCCTCCCTCCCATGATATAAGCCCGGCGGCTTCCACTGCCTCTGTTCTCTCTCTCTCTCTCTCTTCGAAAGAAACCGGCATCCCTTCGCGAGCCAGCGAGAGTAGAGAGAGAGAGAGTTCGGAGATGGCGGCCTCGCGATTGAAGGGATTCAGGACCGTTTTGGCCCTTTCGGGGGCATCGGTCGCCGCGGCGGTGGCCCTCGTCGGCCCGCCGGCCGGCGCCAACGACCGTGGTCCCGCCGGATTGGAGGCCGCGCGACGGCGGATCGCTGACCCGGCTGCTGCCATGCCGCCGAGGGAAGTGCAGGAGGCGGCGCTGATGGGAACCAGCCCGATCAACCCCCTCGACGTCCTCGTCATCGGCGGCGGGGCCACCGGTTGCGGGGTGGCGCTCGACGCCGCCTCCCGCGGGCTCCGAGTTGGGATCGTCGAGAGGGAGGACTTCTCGTCCGGGACCTCGTCGCGGTCCACCAAGTTGATCCATGGAGGTGAGGACTAATACAATTTTTTCCTTTCGTGGGTGAGGAGGGAAACTGGCTTCTTCTTTCTTTTCCCTAAAAATGCAATCTTTTTGGTCTCACCACACGATTATAGGGCCAAAGGAAACACGCCTCGCAGCGATATATTAATTCGGTAGTTGGATGTAATGTGGACTATTTCATCCATTGAGATGCTCATCTGTTGCGGTTTGTGTGGATCCTCTGTCTTGCCAATTGATTTCACCATGTTTAATTCATCCAAATAATTGGATGAAGCTTTTTTAAGTTGAGTTTTTGATGTTTCATCTTTTCTCATGTTTTGTCTCTTTTTGCTAATTACTAGATCCAGCCACTGATTTCAGTTTGTGAATGGATAGGGATGTTCTGTGTGATAGCTTAGCCGACCAATCACCTTTTATGTTTGTAGCTGTACCAATTCTTTTGGAATGTTTGGATGCCCTGACATATTATTACAATGGTGGCGTGCAGAACATCAGTTATTTAACTTCAAATTAACTGTTCCAGAGTTTGGTTTGTTTAAGAAGAAGAAATGGAGGATCAATGAAAATGGGTGTCTTATGGAGGTTTGGAAATGGAGATTTGCAGTGTCTGAATATTCAGGATATACTTATAGCAATTCAAATCTCTTATGCTATCCTCTCTATGTAAATGAGTTTGGAGAGTTAAACTACAAGTGAAAACCTCTCACCCCCTCTCCACCTAGTCAGCTTCAAATTGAAAGCAGACATAATAAACATGTTCTCACTCTCAATTGTCTTTCTTAGTTCTACTGATTAACTTGATGCGTTTTGGTCTGTGATGGGTTTGAATACAGCATGAGGTAATAACAATTCTTGATCAATCTCTAAGCTACTCAACGGTTAAAAACTCAAGATACATGGCTCTTATATCTACGTTGAGTACTTATGCACCATAAAATTACTGTGAGTGGAGCTTTCATCAGCTTCTGACAGAAACCACCTCCCTACTTGCTAAATCTTGCTTGCTGTCTTTTAAGAATGTCTTGTGATGCTTTTTAATTTTGGGATATCTTTTGCTGGAGGTCCCTTCTTTGTGTTTAAATCATGGTAGATCCTCATTGAATGATTTGAAATTTAGAAGTTGAAAGGATCTAGGTTCTTTTTGGTCCAAGGAGGCAAGTAGAAGAGAGAGAGGTTTCTTAGTTTTATAAACTATTAGATGCATCTCATATATAGTTCAGTTATAATATACTTCATACATATCCAACATCATATTTTTACCCATATTTGACAATGCAGATAATGTATATTAGCCTATATCCGTTGTTCCATTGCAATTTTATCTTAGTATCCAAGTCTTGTAAACAGAGTTTTTTTGGAATTGTAAATTTGTAATGACTTATGACTTCATGCAAAAAATCTGTCCAAAATTTCAATTTTGGATCGTAGATCTTGCATAAGCATTCAAGACTTGATGTGAGATTACACACATGCTCGCATGAGTCCTAACACATGTCCCTCATTTAAACCCTGACAACTCATCAAGGGAAGGGTCCAATCAAAAACCCAATAAAAAAAACTGGATTGATTTGTGGTCAGCCTTAAAAAAAGGGATGTATTATTGTGTCCCGTACTTATACATGGGTCATCAGATGGGTCCATTCTAATACTATTTTTTTGCAATGACTTAGGACCTCACCTAAAGAAAGCTAGCAAAAAATTATTCATAGTATCATCGGTCTTGTTTAATTATCCAAGATCTTTCTAGTATATAATCAATGTGGGACTAAACCCATGCCCACATGGGTTTTCTCTATAACAATTGAGGATGTCATCAAAAAAAGCTAGCCAATTGTAATTTGGATCCTTGGCCATATTTAAGCACTCAAGATCTCCACATCACATAGTCAATATGAGACTAAATATGTGCTTGTAGGGATCTGTACACACACTTTCCATTTAAGCCTAGGCATCCTTATTAAGAAAAGGTCAAATGAAAAACACATGCTCAGCCCTAAAAGGATCCATGCTACAGTCTTCCCTGGCTACACATGTGATGTGGATTAGTTTTGCTCCGATATTATTTTTAACAATCCAAGGTCTTATCAAAAATAGCTACCCGAAAGTTGTAGCTTGGAATCCTTTCCCTTGATAAGTAACCAAGATCTCTAGTGCTCAACCAATACTCAACTCAACTCAACTCATCTAAGCCTTTTCCCAACTACATGGGGTCGGCTACATGAATCTGCTTCATCCAAGTCGACATTCAAATAAATACTGCATGAGCAAAAGGACAGTTTTGGAATGATTTATTTTGCAAATGAGAACTACTTTTAGATTTCACTGAGAAGCATATGGATATATTTTCTTCAAGAGATCAAATTGGAGAAGATTTAAAGGAATGCCCTTTTATAGATCGAGGCTTGAACGTTAAGGAGTTGGCTTCATTTATAGTTCTAGTTTGGTTTGGAGGAAGATATTCATGTCAGTTTCTAGCATGTTGGATTGATAACATGGTCATTAATTGCTTTTTTTTCTTCCTTAATTGGGGTTTTGAGTGGGTTTTGAGTGTGTTGGTGGTTTAAGATCCAAAACGATGTAGTGGTAAAGAACTTTTGAGGACTGAGGAAAGAACCTGACCTATGTAAGGAATAATAATCGAAGCATAGTACCCTGTGAATTATTTTTATGCAATAGGAAAGTGAGAATATGATAGACCACAGCACCTGTTACTTTGTAGACTTTGTTTGGAAATATGATGTTGTTAATAATCCACTGCTTTAGTAGGTACATACAGTCTCATAAGATGGGCAGACCTATGATGATTGAGATGGATGAGTTCTTATTCGTTCACAATTATGAAGAATGTTTTTGCTCATTTGTTAGGAACCTCATGATATATAATGGCTCACATCCCATTTTGTTTCGATTAGCCCATTAAATTTAGGGATCTTGTGCAAACAGTAGATGGGCAATGTTAATGGTTGAAGAATATGATACAAAGTGTCCTGTGCAATAACAATCTTGATGGAATCAATTATTTGAAATGAAAAGTTGGATCTACATTTGATATTTAAGTTGTGAATTTGGTGCATGGATTAGCATTAAGCAAGTGGCTTGGAGCAAATTGTGGAAAATCCGAAACTGTCTAGCTATGGCATGTGCTAGGCTTGGATCCACTGAGATCCATTTCTTGGACCTCATCTGAGTTGTTATAGGTAAAAAAATGTGGCTTTAGGTGATGGTTGGGCCTAAATGTAAAGGAAAATAGTGATTTCCTCATAGTTCAAGCCACCCCTAGCTTAATTCTGCATGGTTTCAGATCCTAGAGTACCTAGAGTAATGTTGTTTGTCACTATGACTTAATTATATAGGACTAGATATGATCATTTCCTTGATAAAAGCACAATTTTCTTTTTTCTCTTTGTGAAATATTCCAGAGAGGCAGACAGAATACAATTTTCAATAAAAGGGGTGTGCATGTGCATACTGTGTGGAAAGTGGTATTTATATGAGCCACAGTCTGCCTCCTCTCTATCTTCTTTCTAGCTGGTGTTGGGCACTGTGGACCTTTGTTTCCTTTAGTTGTTGATTGAATGGTCTTATAGGTCCACCTTCAACCTCCATATTCATGCCTACCATAGTTTTGGCTTCTTGTTTTCATGTCTCAATCATCATCATTCCCTACTTTGGTGCCTCATTGTTGCCGCTCATTCGCCTTCTTCACCATAGCTATCATTGCCACTCATCCATCCCCCTTCTCTTCCTTCCACAGCCTTTTCTTTGTTTCATCTCACTTGCTCTTGGAGATCATATTTAGATTAGGCTTTGTCTAGAGCCTTAAGAATGATGCTCATGATAGTCTTAGGGCTGCCTTGAAAATTCCCAGGCTTGGGCTTCATATGGCACCTTAAGTAATTGAGGCAGATCCCAGGCTAGCACTGGTCTGACCTTGCATAGCCTGCTTTGAACCCTATATCCAGATTTAAATGCAGCAATCTCAGAAAACATAGAGTTTTTTTTGCATGTAGCCTTCAACATGAGAGGATAGTAGAAGATCTCATGAAACTATCTGGGAACATTGTGTTAATGAGCAGTGACTTGAATCTGTGATTATTATTTCATAACTGTAGAGAAGTACCTAGTTAACATGTTTTTCAGACTTCTTTAAAAGGATTGCTGCACCTTTTTTTTGGAATATATGAAAGTTCTAGCATATTGCTAATAATGAGATTTTACATCATGATTTGTTTATACCGATCTCCCCTATTTAACTTGCACAATTTTTATTTGTTTTCCGAATTGCAGAGCTATCTAATTGAGAGTTTTTTCTTTTTTTAAATATATTTTGAGTCATTAGTCTCTTGAATCACCATAATCAACTTTGTTGCAGATATCTGAGTTTTCCTTTCTGGACCCTTTTTTGTTGATCACTTTTTAATTGTTAATAACCACCTTCTGTATTACTGCAACCTTTTTCTTAGTCCTTTCGTACATCTTGCATCCAAGTTGGTCAGGTCTTAATGTTTTACATGTATTGGAGACCTCTCCTTACAAGGGCTTAGATTTTTGTTGTTTGCATGCACACCATCTCAAATAGACTTTTATCTCAAACACATCTATCTTGCTTGGTTGGGTTCTTTTTTTCATTAAACATTGCAGAATCTGAACCATGCATTATTCCATTTAATATAATAATTTAACGCAGTTTTTTCATTAGTTGCTGATACATGTAGTCACACAGCTAAGGTTCGCTAGTCCAGGAACTTGTACTGTTTCGGTACCAATCCAGTACAATACAGTATGGGGCATGCCATATCATTTTGGTACTATTTCAGGGTGGTGTGAGGAGGGGTATTGGCCCAATACTCTTTGACTTGGTTTAGTATGCGCTGAACTGGGCCGTTTGGCACTTCTGTGCAGTTTGATGTACCTTGCACACAGCATCATGAAAAGTGTTTTTTGCTTTTTAAACCCATCTCAAACTCTATTTGATATGCTTTATGTATTTTTCCTTTCTTTTGTATAACAAATCCAAGGGAAGGAAATTGATCACCATCAGGATGAGAGTTTTGTTGGCCTTCACATGTATATTTACTTGTAGTGGAAGGAGGCATATGTTTTAAACTATGCCTTGCCAAATGTGGCTACGAATGTAGTTTGGTACTTTGATACTTCATTTGGCTGATGCCACCTAGACCTTCTTGGCTCTTATCAATAACGAAAAAAAAAAAAAAATCTCTTGTTCTCATGCTCATTTTACCTTCACATCCTATGATGCCAAAGTTCTGCCCAAACACTTAAGGCAGCTAAAGCAATCATCTAACAGAAACTTCTCCAATATGACTTTTGGCAAAAATAGTACTGGAGATCTAAGGTAGGAAGAATGTACATTGCGAAAAGATTATGCATGATCTAATGCACAAAGATCTTCACTTGCTGATGTCATAAATCTATGAGTATTTTACTTTGATGCTTGATGGTCATCTGAATGTAAAGTTATATGAAGTATGCCTCCATACCAAGGTTTGCCATATCTAGAACCCGTACCATGTCCCATACCGAACCAACGGCATATTGGTCATCCCATACTGAACCATGACATCTTGGTTAGGTGATGGAAAGGTTCCAACCCGTAAATCATTTAGTACTGAGCCGAACCAGGTAGTTCATATGGTATGGGGTGGTTGGTATGGTATGAGGTTAGTATGAGATTGATATGAGATGGTTTTGGTCTATATAGGGTAGTTTAGAGTGGTTTAGGCTCGTACCATTTTGAAATGGTGAATCGTACTAGTTATTATGGTGACTAGTACTGGGTTTTGAAATGGTGTTAGGCTCGTACCATTTGGTATGCCTTGTACTGGGTTGTTTGGTATGGTTTGGCATATCTTGCTCTATGCACATAAGGTGATTAAAAGGGACACAACTGGGATGTGAATAGTACTGGAAGGAATACAGGTTGCTACTTCTCTTACAAACCCTTGTTCAGTGATAAAACTAAATAACAATCTAAATAAAAGAAGAAATGTAAGTAGGGTTGCAAAGTCGGTCCATCCCTTACAACAAAAACTAAACAAGAAGAAAGGTTGATCTGAAGCCATGTTTGCAAAAGAAGAAATTGGCTAAAAAGATGCACCACCATGGATACCATGATTGATCATGGTCAACAAGAAGTTTTCTAAATCACTTCAGGTCAGTATAATCTTCAAGCATATGAAATACTTTGGTATTCCTCCATATCAGGCACATTTAACAACTAAGTTCAATTATTGTTATTAAAGACCTTGTTGACTGCTGGGGAATGAAAGGAAATGAAATTTTCTCTGCCTTGAACAGTTTTACTTAAATATAATTTTTCTCAATTAAGATTTGAAGCAATCATAAGGAAATTTATGATTTTTAATTGAAGATGCAGAAAAAACAAGAAAGGAAAAAAAGAAGAAATAGAGGAGTGAGAGAGGAGTTATGCTAAACAAGAGAAGATAGAGGAATGAGATGCCTTGTGGTTTTGCCATCCTTGTGGCCCTTTCTTTATATCAGTTGTGTGCATAATTTGTGTTATAGGCTTTTATTTCAATTAACAGTAAGCCCACAACTGATATACGGCTTATAAGAATGTCACAAATTGGGTGTAGAATATAAAATGTAACCACATTTTCTAACTTCTAACAAGCTTTGAACATTTTCTTCTCTATTTCTTTCTATAAATGGCTATTAAGCAAGCCATTTTGTTCCTGTGCAGCAAGATCCTGATCGTCTAGTCAATTATCATTTGTCTGAACAATTCAAGCAAATTTAATCTCCTGTCATTTCTTGTGCCTCAATCACTAAAAAATTCATCATTTATAATGAGTTGATTTCAGTTGCAGTTGTTGACAATTCTTGATGAAATGATTCATCTTTACTGAAAATTTGGTAGGAAAGAACTTGGGTGCTCAGGGCAGTTTAATATATTAAAATTTGGGTAACTCACATTTTTTATGATCTGTGTCAAGCTGGCTTCTTCTATCTATTAATAATTGCTGTTTTACTCTAACCATGCTAAAGTGTTCTTTCAGGGGTCAGGTACCTGGAGAAGGCAGTGTTTAATCTTGACTATGGGCAGTTGAGACTTGTTTTCCATGCTCTAAGAGAGCGCAAACAAGTTATTGAGAATGCCCCACACTTATGCCATGCTTTGCCATGTATGACACCATGTTTTGATTGGTTTGAGGCTGTGTATTATTGGATGGGACTAAAATTATATGATCTTGTTGCTGGTCGAAGGATGCTACATTTGTCACGATATTATTCTGCAAATGAGTCAGCTGAACTTTTTCCTACTCTTGCTAGAAAGGGTCATAAAGGAAGCTTGAAAGGAACAGTGGTTTATTATGATGGGCAAATGAATGATTCTCGGCTCAATGTAGGATTGGCTTGCACTGCTGCATTAGTGGGCGCAGCAGTTCTTAACCATGCAGAGGTTATCTCCTTCATTAAGGATGAGTTTGGTGAGCGGATAATTGGTGCACACATCCGTGATAACTTGTCAGGTAGACGCAAGCAAGTCTCTACTATTCTTTTCCCAGAAGCTAATTTACAAGTAATAGTTGTCACACCAACCATGCAGTCAACTAGTAATAGTTTTCTGACCAACAATCAATTTCATGGTAGTAAACTTTGTCACACCTAGCCATATGGGTGATTTTGCACTGTATACTCTCTTTCTGTGTCCTTTCCCCCCTTTTTTCAGTTTTCTTTTGGGCCTTCAGTCTTCTCCAAAGTATCTTGCAGCATCACAATTATTTAGTTTGCTTGCTTAGCTCATAACAGGTATTCTTGCATTCTTGCTTCTCCATTATCTCAAGGCTGACCTTTTATGCTTTCAGACTTCACCTGTTTTTCTTGATCTCATCAACGGTGAAGATTTTTACTCTTGACAGCTAAGCGCAAATTGACTGCTTCTTGTCACAAGTTTCAGCTGTTATAGAAATGGAATTTCATCATACTCTTCCTCATTTTTGATCTCTAAACATCAACAGTATATCATTACCACTCATTACGAAATATACATGTGCATCTAATTTCTTCTCACAAAATTCTTCTGAGAACTTCTTTAAACATTGCATTGACATTATAATAAAAAAGTTTATTCCTGAAATTGTGATCCAACTTTGTTAGTTTATAGAAGTGCAGATGCTATATTAACAGCAAGACAGTTCTGTTATGATGTTTGCATTCTACAAAACATGTCAGATTCTTAACATTAATGCTGCTCCCTGAGGTCCATATTCCTATTCACTGTAGTACAGCAGTTTGCTATATTACGATTGATGAAACAAGGCAAGGGCACCATATATGTCAATTTATCCAAAAAGAAACTTGACACAATTATTTGTTCAAAGACCATGGGTTTTGAAAATCCAGTTGTTCAAATTTTAATGCTCTAATTTCTGTGTTTCCAAGCAAACAAACTGATTCTATTTGTCTTTCTGTACTCTGTAGTAACATAAACATTATTTGGGCGACCCATTATTTAAAGAAATCTGTAATGGAATTTATTTTATTGCTTAAAACAAGGATACAATCCAGTCAGACCTCTTAGAATGCTCTATCTTAAAATTAAGTAGACTATTAATTAATTGTAGTGAGTAGAGACCATTATGCGGTTAAGTTTACACTAGAGAATTTCACTTGTTCTAGAGCTAGGTTTTAAATGTTAGCTATATCCTGCTTAGTGTACAACTTCCTGACTTCGACTTCACACATTTTGGGAGATACTACCAATGTTTTATGGCGAATTCAACCAGTTTTACATTACATGTAGAAATGGCCTAGTTTTTCTAGTCTTGCATTCCTGCCATTATCTAAGAAGGGGTCTATTCATCATTACCTTGGGGTAAAAACATGCATAATTATCAATTTTCTCCTCATTGTTCTCCTTACCTTTTGTATGCGGTAGCAGTAGTTGATTGTCTCTTGTATGGTTAGTGCAACTAAAGCATTTTTCTCTACTTGTTATGATCCTTAACACCTGTCAAAGTGCATCAGGAAAAGAGTTTGATGCATTTGCAAAAGTTGTTGTAAATGCGGCTGGACCATTTTGCGACTCAGTAAGGAAAATGGCTGATAAAAATGCACCACCCATGATCTGTCCAAGTAGCGGGGTGCACATAGTTCTACCTGATTATTACTCTCCTGAGGGAATGGGACTAATTGTTCCCAAAACTAAGGATGGGCGTGTAGTGTTCATGCTGCCCTGGTTGGGAAGGACAATTGCGGGGACCACAGATTCCAACACTGCAATCACAATGCTTCCAGAGCCGCACGAAGATGAGATACAATTTATATTGGATGCCATCTGTGATTACCTTAATGTTCAGGTTGTACTTTGGCTATTTGTTTCTTCACTTTTTAAGTCAATCAGTTTCTGTTTATCTGTGTAATTATTTCGAAACTCATTGATATATACAACTTATTTATTTTGTGAAATATTTATCTTCAAACTTGGAATCCATTTTGTTCCCAAATCATAAAAATATATATCCACTCATGATATGTTCTATTTTTCTCACATTTCAAACCTTGTCTGTAACATTTCAAGCTCAGGTATTACTTTTCAAAACTGCAGTATGAGGATAGCTTCAGTGAAGCACCTGTTTAGAAGGAAGCCATTTAAACCTGTTGTCACTCATCTTGAATGGTATAATTTACTCAAGACAGTCTAGAGTTCATCTCTGTTGGTTATCCTGCCGTCTTATTCTTAAGCATTTGAAATCTCATTGTGCACATTGGACTTGGAAACAATATAAAGTTGCCACTTTATACTGGACTAATGGTTTGAATTAAGCTGATCATAGAGTGCAAGATTCCAACATTACTGTTTATGCATATGGGACCTACATTATTGTAAACATGAAACATAGCTGTGCCATGTTTATTTGCATTGTAGATCATGAGATTCTGCAATGTACATATGAAACCACGATTTCAGGTCGCATCGGCATGTCTCGTGGAATGTTGGGATGGATTGACATCCTAGGTGTTGAGACACGATTGTCCCACCATCATCCTAATGTCTTCGTTGGCACATCCCGAACCATGGAAAAACTGTAATGACCCTTCTCATGGGATTGAAAACCTTGCATGAAACCACAATAAATAAGGGTCTAGGATGGTCTCTGATTCTAAACGCTTTTAGATAAGTCAAAACTTTGTTTAATATTGAATTAAAATAGATTAGCATGTCTTAGTGTTCTTGTCTCAAATAAGTTTGCAAACTACTAGTGTCTTTTCTAGGCCAATATGTGCCAAAATGCATGATACCATGAAGTTTTGAGTTGAGGCATGATGATTCATGCTTTGACCATAAACTATATGCTAGTTTGCCTTTGTATGGAGCATAAACTATTCGTTGGTTCGCCTTTGTATGGAAACATTAGTAATATAACATGTTTTGTTTCTCTATATTGCATCTTGGCGTGCTTGCATTGTTTCATACATGAGAACCGATGATGATGGCATGAAAAATTGTAGCATAGGATGTTTGATATGTTTCTTGGTACTATTTTGCAATTGTGGCTATTTACTTTTTTAAAAGTTTTGAGATATGCTAATCAATAGTAGGAGATTGGTATGATGTAGTATTGGTATCATATCATGACATATTTGCACACCTAAAATATATATATTTTTTGTTTTCAAAGATTTTTGAACTTCCTTTATTCAGTTTTGTGTAGAAAATAGAATTTCATGATTTCATTTTTGATGTTTAGATATAATATAATTTAATTTTTTATGTTACATGATGAAAAATGGTGTGACTATATAATAAATGTTATATTAACTAAGTTTAAAAATATAAAATACTAAAACTTTAAAAGATAGAATTAGAAATAAACATATAAGAGAAATGATAGAAGTAGCCCCAATTGATGATAAAATGAGAGAAAATTGATTACGGTGGTTTGGACATATACAACGTCGACCTTTAGATGCTCCAGTTAGAAAGAGTGATCTTTTAACAATTCATGGTAAGGATGAGGTAAGATAAATTTAAACTAATATAAACAAAAATAATTAAAAAGGATATAACTATTTGTAATTTGAATGTCGACTTAGTTTTGAATAGAGCAGAGTGGAGGAAGCAGATTCATGTAGCCGACCTTGGGAAAAGGCTTAGATGAGTTGAGTTGAGTTGAGTTTTCTATTAAAAATTAGAGAAGCAACACCACATCTGTTCAATTTGAAGTCGAGCATCGATGCCTCTCATAAATGGCTAGGTCATATTCATATTTGGGACCTAGGATGTGGCTCCGGACTTAGTATTTTGCTTAACAGGATCTTGGTAGTTTGTTTATATTGGTTAACCATGCGACACTAGTGCTTTGTCGGATACAATCACAAAAATAAAAACTGCCTGAGAAAAGTCTGTTATGTGGTCTAAGACTAGTGACGAAGGTACCCACTCCAACATAAAGATTTAGAGAGTATGTAACCATGGTCATAAACTAGTAAAGGAGGATATAATCCAATATAAGATGATGATCTCGAGTATTGAGTGATCTTGATATTCCATGATTCTCTCTTGAGACACCTCCTAATTTGCTAGATTGGTATTGTGCCTACCACTTATTGATCCTCTCCTATATGCTATGATGTCCTTGTTAACTTCATGCCCATGGTTCCTAGCCTACACTGCATACTCATTGAGGCTCACTAGTGAATGGAGTAAGAAAAGGGATTTGCATGTCATTCCCTCTTTGTCCACTCAGCCTTTGCACGCATCATCACTGGAGTTCTTGTCGTCATTTCTTGTATAATGAGATGACTGAAGCATTCTTTTATTACAGGGCTTGAGAATCTCAAAGTCACTGTGAATTGGCTTCTCATACACTCCCTGCAATGGTTCTGCTCTCTTTCCTTTGACTGAGTTTATGTATGGGTTATTGTTTCCTTATCCTTGATCAACGTTGCTGGCTCTTTCTGTTGGCTGATATAAGTAGATTACCTTGATTGATTATGCCTTTTAGACTAATTTGGCCTCTTTAGTTGGCTTTACTTTCTTGGTTGGCTCTATGCCATGATGATCTCTCCTCATCTCTGTATCAAAATTCTTACAAGTCTAAACTACTGGAAAAATATTATGCATATTCCAAAAACATATCTGAAATATTGTTACATGCTAACAAAATTTTACAAATTTTCATTAATAATTTATGTTAAAAATAATATTTAATTTAAATAAAGCCTTAACATAAATTTTAATTTTAGCCAATGCAACCTCTGATAAGAGACTTTAATTTTTTTTTCAGCCTATAGAGAATATTAATAGCCTAATTAATCTAAGAATTTCTTTAAAGTTGGGCTTTTATTTGAGAAGCAATTAATATCCTGCAAAGTAATCAACTTGCTGTCACAAATATTAGATAGCATGCTATACCTTGAGCGCTATACTAATTTTTAGAATCTAACAAACTACTTCATTTTTTCTATTAATTTTTATCTAAAAATATATTTTTATAGAAATAAAATAAATATCAAAAAATCAGAAAGTTTATATTATTGCACAAATATGACCAAGATCTAAGACATGTCATGAAATCATGGTAACATACAAAATTTTTGTGTGATTTTTTCATATTTTTAATTTCTGTCCATTCATGAGATATAATGGATTAAAAAGAAAAAGGAAGAGAGAGATACTTGGATGGGACCTCCTGTTCACCCTTACATTCTCTCCCTCTTATTCTCCTGTCCTCTCTTTCTTGTCTCTTACCTTGAAACAAAGGGAACAAAGGGTGTCAAGCCCTTTCTCTCTCAGTAATCAAGGCTAGAAACTAGTATGGGGCCTTATCAGGCCAAGCTGCTTGAAATTGGGTGGTTCTGGATGGCTAGGTTCTGTAAGGGCTTGTTGGCTGTAGTCTGGGCACAAACCAGTATTGTGACCACAAATCTCATCTTGGTTCATGGGCAGTATGATGAGTACTAACTGAATTGTGTTGTTCTGTCCAGTATCGTACATCTTGATACTCTTATCCTTTAATAATCTTATATTGTTCTGTTAAATGTCATCTGGAAAGTAGTTTAATTGTGGCATCTGATTTATATATCTGGTGGAAATCTCAGGTAAGGCGCTCAGATGTTCTTTCTGCCTGGAGTGGTATTCGCCCATTGGCCACAGATCCATCAGCAAAGAATACGGAGAGTATTTCTAGAGATCATGTTGTATGTGAAGACCATCCTGGGCTAATTACAATTACAGGTGGAAAGTGGACTACTTATAGAAGGTAAAAAATTCATTTATAATTTTGTTTTGTTTACACATGAATATTGTTTCGTAAGATTTATTGTTCTGGGATACCATATTTTCATAATTTTAGAAAGAACAAATTGTCTTATTCGTTTACAATTACATGCATTTTTTTCTTATAATGTTGTAAATGTGAATTAAAGTAATTGGAGCGAACAGATGCAAGAATATTACAGCTTTGAGGTCAGTCTTCAGTCTTGACCAGATGATGAGGCGTCCAATAACGATGACTTGTGCCAATGTATGTGATCTACCATCACTAAATTGCTTGTTATAAGCAATCATATGAATTGAAGATCTTTAGCACGTGCATCCAGTGGTGGTCGAAAAACATACACTGTTTTGTGTCATTTAAATTGTTGCTTTTTTGGACCTCTTGATGTATTAGCTAGAAATCTCCAATTCAAGTGAATTTTTTTTTGACCATATGTGACATAGGATAGTTGATCATATTCAATGGCTTGAATAATTAGTGTTGGACTCCTATTGCCTGATTAGGATAGAGTTCATAAGTGCTAATATATTTGCAAGTATAGTAGCACGACTTAATATACTTGCATGTATGCATGTATGTATGTGTATGTATACATCTATATGTATGTATGTATATGTATGTGCACATACATACACACATATACACACATTCATACATATATACATATATGTTCATACATACATACATACATATGCATGTATGTATGTGTATAATATGTATGAATGTATGCATATACACACCAATATATGTATAGGCAATGACAAAAATAAGGTGCCTAATTTTTTCTCTGTTTCTATGCCAGAATATGCATGCATGCATATGTTAATGTTCTAGGTACTCTGATTAGTAATTGATGAGGAAGAGGAAGAATGAAAAATGTGAAATCAAACTTATGTTAGCCAAAAGGATTTGAATTGTTTGAGAACATTCTACAATTGGGTTTTAACTGAACATCTATCCTATAGTTTGTTGCTGAACTTGTGCTCAAGGCTTCTTAAACAAGAAAACAGCCTGCCATGAAACCTAAATGGTTAGATGAAAGTAGATTGTGCAGTTCATTGCATTTACATTTATAAACAAATTATTAGCTGAATGCCGAAACCGCAAAACACGAGTGATGAGCCCCTATATGTCAAAGGCAATTATTAATAGCAATAATGCATTACTAAATTACCTTCTTTTTTTCTGACACAAATGATTCAAACGTTTGTGGTATAGGCCTGTACTTGTCAATGGTCAGCTCAGTATGGATCAGCGTCTGGCCCTATACTGACTTGTATGGTCCGTTTTTTAATCCTTAGATTTTACAATGTAAAAGGATGTCATATTCATTTAAATTGGTGTATGTGAACTCTTATATGCATCACCTTTTTCTTTTGGTATGGTATTGTCACGTGCAATGATTCAGGCAAAATATCTTACGCCTTTTCTGGCTAGGGGGCAGCATGATTTGTGTACCATGTTGGATACATAAGCAAGTCTTTAGAAAAGCTTGTAATTAATGCATTACAATTTATTTCTATTCCAATTTGTCTTAGCATGGATCAATTTTGACTGCTTTATACTGGTATGTAGGCATGTCCGAAACACAAAAAATATGATTTTATCACTGACCTGAAAAAAGAAATCTGACTATAAGCCTAAAGTTCATCCTATAAACTACAGCGACTATAAAATTATATTTGCATGTTAACATAATTAAGGTTCTAAATCTCGTAGGACAGGACTGTCATGGCTTTTCTATGGAATAGAATGCATAGGTGTCTTATCCTTAAACGATAATTAGGACAGGTGTTTCAAGATGCTGATTGGGATGTTGGGATGATAAAGGATGGTTTCATCTATAGGATGGTAATCAATTTTGATATCTCATAGAATGTCTTGTCGGTATTTGAAACCATGAGCATAATATTACAAGTGTTTTTGATTTTTTTTTTCACTATTAGAGGTATTACATACAGTAGTCATCATGTGGGAAGCTTCAATATATTACTTCTATTTTCAATGTTTTCTCCAGCATGCAGTGATGATTTTTTGCTGTTACTGTGCCCAACCTGTAATCTATCATTCCAATTCTTTCAAAAAGGTCTAAAAAAATTGAAACGAAAGAGCTCTAAACCATCTCAAACAAGTACAAAGTTGTCAGATTGATTTTGGCATTAGTTACAAATTGGAAAGTAGGGTACAAGCCTGGCAACAATTTGTTAGTATATATTGATACCAATAACTCTAATGTTGTATTTGGATGAGACATTTTGAAAATTCATAGAACTTTGAAATGCAATGTCAAAATGTGGTATTTCAAAATTTTAGAATTTCATAAATTCTCTATTTGGATAGTTATTCTTGAAAATAAAATTTTATTTGAGGATTATAAAATTTTATGTGAATATTTATCTATAATTTATATAAATTTATGTGATTTTATATAAATATTTTAATATTTTCACTTAGATATTAAATATTTATGTAATAAATATTTAATATTTATTTTAATAATATTCATCAAGATTTTAAAATTTATTAAATGTTTTATTTAATAATTCATTAAATAATAATATTCATTATTAATACATATTAATATTTAATTTATAATATTTATGTAATCATAAATAAATATTTATAATATTTATTTTTATAGAATACATAAATAAAATTTAGTTACATATATTATAAATTAAATACTAATTTAATCACATAAATATTTTTGTTTAGCAATATTTATATTAATAATCAATATTGTTAAAATATATTTAATAACTATATTATTAATAATTATTATTAATAAATATTATTTTATTTATGTAATATCTATTATTATTAAAATATGTAATATTAATATTATTAATATTTATGCAAGTATTAATAATAAAATATTAATATTTATATAAAATAAATATTTATGTAATAAATCTTATAAATAAAAATAATAAAATTTTAAAATAATCAAAATAAAATAAAATAAATACTAAAAATAAAAATTATTTAATCTCAACTCAACTCAACTCATCTAAGCCTTTTCCCAACAACATGGGGTCAGCTACATGAATCTACTTCCTCCACTCTACTCTATTCAGGACCAAGTCGACATTTAAATTACAAATAGTTATATCTTTTTTAATTATTTCTGCCTATGTTAGTTTAGAAAAATAAAAAATATTTAATATTTAATATTTATGTAAATTTATGTAAATAACATTTCTAGAATATTTATGCAAATATGACTAAATATTTTGACATGTAAATGACCATCTTAAGGAATTTGTAAATGACACCTGTAGAGGTGGGTTTTCGAATGGGGATTTTCGGTTTTCCAAATCCCTATTTGAAATTTCATAAAATTTTAGAAATTCCCTTTTAGAAGTAGCCAAACAGAGAATTTTGGTTTTGGAATTTTAAAATCTCCACTTCGAATGAAATTCCTCCTAAAAATCCTTCATCAGAATGCAACCTGATTGACACTGAAATAGGATGATCAGCAGCAGTTTGTGTGGGCCTAGGCATGATCAACTTGCATGCTGTGTCATGCTGATAACCTATTGATATATGATACATGTCATATATATGATATTAGATAGTGCCACAGTGGGCACTTCAGTTCTTAGGCGCATGTTTTAGGCAGAGGAACTAAGGAGTGCATCACACAATGAAATCTAGTCCAGTCTAGCAGAAGGGGATTTATTTTTTCTTCGTAATACTTTAGACTGTCCAGCTGAAATATCAAAAATAACCTCACCTAAACATTGAAGGCATGCATGTCTATGACAGGAAAATTAAGAGCCTTAAAAAATTGAGTTTTTTGTACAAGATTATTATCAGTTCACTAATGGATTTGATATCTTCAATGAAGCGCTCCTATCTTCAAAGAGTTCATCATGCAAAATTTTACTCATCAAGAAGTCAGCAAACTATTCCTTGCTTTCCATCATCTTTGGACAAAGTCCAGAAAACTGTATGCTGACATGTTGAGCATGTGCATTGCATAATTTCAAACTAATAATATTTAATGACTATGTTTACATATCAACAACGTAGTTGGGAAAAGGCTTAGTTGAGTTGAGTTGAGTTGAGTTTACATATCAACAACATAAATAAATTTCAAATTAATTCTATAAATTAGACAGGATATAAAAGTATACATGTTAATAAAATGTTACAAGTGTTGCCACTAGTGAAGTAGCGCATATGGTAGTAATATTGTGGGAAGCCCTTATACTAATGGTTGTTATTATTCTTAACCCTTTCTCTGGTGCACAGAAATAAATTATTTTGTTGTCATGCCCAATCTGTAAATATAGCTTTCAAATTCTTAAATAGGGAATATATATAAAGGAATATGCTCCAGACCATTCGAATAATTACAAAGTCATCAGGGTTGTCTTGCCATAAGTTCCAATCCAGGAAGTAGTGTACAAGTGCACCACTACTAATCAGTATATTGGTGCATATGTTTTTTATTGACATTGAAATAGGATGATGGGCAGTACGGTTGCAGGCATAAGCAGTACAGATTCATATACACTATCAAGCTGATAACCTACTAATATATGAAATGTGTCATACATAAAGCATTAGACATGAGTGGGCAGTTTGCTTCTTGGCACATGTTTTTGGGTATAGGAAGCTACAAACAATTCATGCAACTTTACATGCCAGTAAGTTGGTAAACTATGCTTTGCTTTCCATCATCTTTGATCAAGGTCCATAAACTTTTGTGATACAAAAGTAATTGTCTTATTAAACTTTATATTGATAATTCCCTCTCTTTGGTGGTTTCTATGTCCACATTAAGTTTCATTGTCATTATTGGATTGCTATGCTGCATCTTTTCTTCTCACATTTTTTTGATTTATTCTGATTAACCTACAATATGCTTATTCAGCATGGCTGAAGATGCCGTTGATGCAGCCATAAAGTCAGGCAAGTTAGACCCCAGTAATGGCTGTCTGACTGACCACCTGCAAATTGTTGGTGGATATGGATGGCATCCTGCATCATTTACTGTACTTGCACAGCAATATCTACGCATGAAGAAGACACATGGTGGGAAAGTTATTCCTGAGCTAATGGACAGTACTGTTTCCAAGCATTTATCTCATGCATATGGTACTTTGGCTGAACGTGTGGCTATGATTGCTCAGGTGGGACCTTTTCTCTATTGTTCTGAGTCTTCAGGTTGCAACAGTTGTCAGGAATGTAAAATCTTACATATCATTTGGTTTTACCAATTTGTTAACCTTCAAGTTGTATAAAAATAATAAAGAACATCTTTAGCTGAATTCCTAAATATATTAGAAAATATTAAATTATTGAGTTGAAGGACATCCAATTTTTCCTTTTGCAGATTCTTAAGATGGTAGGTTCTAAATTCTTGTGAGTCCAAGTTCATTCTTCATGCTGTTTCCTTATTATGTTTCAAATTTAACGAAGCTTCATGACCATCTATTGAAACATGGGGAGCTTAAAGAACAATCAAGATTTTCTAGGACTAAGAGATTTAGATATCTTTTCTCATTCAGATTTCTTGTCATAATTTGCGCTGTTAGATAATTTTTTAATGGTTGCTTTATTTTTACATAGTATAGGAAGGTTTTCTGATGTTGCAACATTAACTTTCATGATTTAGTTTTTTTATCTTTATCTAAACCCATTTTCTTGATTTTGATACAATAAAATGGAAATGATCTCAGGATATTAAGTTAGTTTTCTGTTAGGAAAACCAGCCATTGAAGCATTTAGTTCTGCAGGCAACCCATGGAATGATTTAGGGAGCAGAAA
Organism: Calamus simplicifolius; assembly: GCA_900491605.1. Taxonomy (NCBI): domain Eukaryota; kingdom Viridiplantae; phylum Streptophyta; class Magnoliopsida; order Arecales; family Arecaceae; genus Calamus; species Calamus simplicifolius. The sequence continues at coordinate 26,628 of UESW01002133.1, read as the reverse complement.
ATACCTCTGGGGTCCCTATTGAGGTTGGAGATAGTCACAGAATAATGTATGCATTGATGGGAGTTGGGGAAGGAATGCCTACCTGTAGATGATATTGGACTCCTTCAGATCACAAAGTACTCAATAAGCATTCAGGGTATTTGTAGTGAAACTAGTGAGTTCTAGTCATTAACAATGACATTCCTTTCCCCCCTGAAGAACTTGCTATCAAGTGGAGGTGCCATAGTTTCTATCATCTGTGATAAGAATCCTGGCTGTTAAGATATGAGAATAATTTCGAATATGAAATTGCAGTAGTGAAGAAAATTTTGGAGCAATGCTGCTATAAAACCAATAGTAGTAAAATACACATACATGATTATGTGTATATTAGTGTGTGAGTAATGATTAGCCAAGATATAACATAGTTCAGTCATTTTTATCTGGTATTTTTTATATCTAAAATTCCTGGGAGATGTGCATATTCAACATGACAAGCTGGAAGGAATGTTTATGAGATACCATTTGATGTGATACCAAGATACTTATTAATTTATGAGATAACATTTGATAATGTTAAGGCCCACAATGTCATATGATTCAAAATATTTAGCAATCAAGAGTGTCAAGCACTTAAGCTGAGTGTTCAGGCTTGTTTATTTGGACTCACCTGCAGGCATATGCTATGCACATTAAACCTGAAAAAAAATATGTATACAAGTGAGAAGAAAACTATTTGGAAAAATGGGTCTCTGGGAATTTATTAAAAATAGAAATAATTATATTTACAGAAAAGAGAAATAAGATTAAAAAAATATTTTGAGAGTGGGGCCTGTTAAGGTGGTTAGCTGAGAGAAAGGATTAGGATGAGAGCTGGTTTTCCATCTTTAAATTTTAAATCTGAAAGAGGGTTCTTACCCAATGAGAACCATATATTGTTTCAATTTGCCAAATATACAAGGGAGTTTTAACAGACATACTTATTTTTTCGATATGGGAAAGTTTGACACTGTTACATTTTTATATAGTATATATCATCAATTGTAGAATAAGAAAGGGCTGAGCGTGAAGCATATAACATAGGAAAGAGAGAGGTAAGCCCATACTGGATAAGCAGTATTAAATATAATAATATGAGTATGTTCGAATATTCCTAAGAAGGATAAGATAATAGGATTGTGTTGAGGATCACAACAGAAGAAATGCAGATGAAAGATAGTGTGTTTTGAGTGGTATTTTGGGGAATGTGGTGCTGGTAGTAAATCCTAACCATCATTATCATTTATCAATCCTTATGAGAGAAATAGGTTTGGTTTGAATGACAAGTCCTAGTCAGAAAGGGTCCACAAAATGATTGAGTGAGACCATATCATTGACTGTCAACCTGATGCCAATTCCTTAAGAGTTGGCGTTACATTCTTAGCTAAGGGAACTTTAGGCAGAAAAAGGCCTACTATATCACTTAAAGCTGACTGGTGATAGACAAACATAGTCATCAATCCAAGTGCATGCCGGAAAAAGTTGAAAGCAATCTTGAATACTTTGGTTGAAGTTTTTTGACTTTAGACAAGGGAAATTACCTTTCTTCTATAACCATGGATCATAATCATAACCAGTGAGTCTTGTCTCGCCATAGAACAATGAGGTTTAGAAAACAACTAAAATCAGATTTAAAAGCAGTAAAATCCTTGTTTTGACAAAGGAATTATAAGGAAATCACAAAATATTAGGCAGTATTCATACATGAGCTAAAAGCAATCTTATTGGAAATATGTTAACACAAGTCTATGACTAATTCTCAGGGATTCTAATTGTAGAAAGGTGATGATGTATCTGAAGAAAATACTAAATAGTTGGACTGTTTTCCAAAAATATCAAGTATACTTGCATGCTAAATGCCAGCATTCTGGAAACATTTTATTTATAAATCTATCACAAATCATCAGGGATTCTAGTTGGCAATTTAGCTTGGAGATGATGTATTTAAAGAAAATACTAATTAATTGGACTCCACACTGAATATCAAAGTACTTTTTATAGATTATGTACATTTTGTCAGGAACACTAGCTAATTCAAATCATGACAATTAGATATGGCTCATTAGCAATTATTGCAATGTCTATCTGAGATACTTCAATCTTTTGAACTTTCCTCCTTGCACAAAAATTACTTTTAGTTCTAAAATAAAACATTAGCAGCTAGAGTGGTATGCTAGTCACATTTGAGCAGATAGCAGTATTAAAAGTTTACTTAAAATATGAATCTGGTAAATCAAACTATGAGAAGGACTAGGACGTCTCCATTAAGACATACGTTGCATCTGCCTCGGATGTTTCAAAAAATGGGTAAGGGGCGCCGCATCGACGCCCGAATATGGTGATAAGTGAGCAAGGGTTCTTGCATTACGGACGAGTGCGGGTAAAGAAGTTAGTCCATGATAATCAACTTAGAGTAGCAACATGGAACATAGGAATACTAACAGGTAAAACTATGGCGATAGTGGACACTATGATTAGGAGAAAAGTAAATATAATATGCTTACAAGAGACTAAATGGTAGGTAAAAAATCTAGAGAAATAGAGAATACAGGATATAAATTATATTATATAAAAATATAAAAATAGAAATGGAGTAGGAATAATTGTAGATAAGAATTTTAAGGAATATGTTGTTAAGGTAACTAGGAAAGGAGATCGGATTATATTACTAAAACTTATAATTGAGAATAATATAATTAACATAATTAGTGCATATGTACCACAAGTAGGATTAGACCAATAAACTAAGACAATTTTGGGAAGACATAGATGAAGTAATGCAAGAAATACTACAAGAAGAAAAGATATATTTGGAAGAAGATTTTAATGGACATGTAGGTAAACAAAGGGATGGATATGAAATGGTACATGAAAGATATGGATTTGGAGATAGAAATGAAGCCGGCGTGGGCTTATTAGATTTTGCAATGGCGTATCATCTAATAATAGCAAACACTTATTTAAAAAGAGAGATGATATTTAATAACATTTAAAAGTGGATCTAATAAAAGTCAAATAGATTTTTTCTTAACTAGGAAGATAGATAAAATAACATGCAAAAACTGTAAAGTTATTCCAGGAGAGTTTAACTTCACAACATAGGATAATAGTAGCAGACATATGGATAAAAATAAAATCTAGAGTAAAACATAAAACTATTAATTCAAAATTAAATGGTGGAATTTGAAAGAAAAAAACTAGAATTATTTAAAGAAAAGTTAGTAAGAGTAATGACTATGAATATAGATAGTGATCCCAACTTAATGTGGAAAAAAGCAACTAAATGCATAAAAAATAGCAAAAGAAGTTCTAGAGAATTAAAAGGAATAGGACTAGTAGGAAAGGAAACTTGATGGAACGAGGAAGTTCAAGCTGCCATCAAGCTTAAAAGAACAAACTATAAAATTTGGCAAGAGGCTAGGGATGAAGAAAGTCTTAAAAAGTATAGGGATGCAAAGAAAGAAGCTAAAAAATGGTAAGTAATGCAAACTTAAAGCCTATGATGATTTATATAATAGACTAGATATGAAAGAAGGTGAAAAGACTATATATAAATTAGCAAAACTAAGAGAAAAGAAAAAAAAAATCTTGACTATATTAAATGTATTAAGGATGAAGATGAAAGAGTCTTAGTAAAAAAGAAGAGATAAAAGAACGATGAAAAAGTTATTTTAAAAAATTATTAAATAAAAATAATTTGATAAATTTAAGGGTAGAAGGATGTGATAACCTAGAAGTAACAAATGAGCATAAATTTTTTCGTAAATTTAGCATGCTTGAGGTTAAAAAGGCTTTGAGTAAAATGAAAAATGCAAAGGCATTAGACCATATGTTATCCTATTGAGGTTTGGAAAGGCTTAGGAGAAATTGGGGTCATGTGGTTAACTAATTTATTTAACAAATTGTAGCAACTAAAAGAATGCCGGATGATTGAAGAAAAAGCATATTAATATCCGTATACAAAAATAAAGGAGATATTCAAAACTGTGAAATTATAGAGGGATTAAGCTAATGAGTCATATAATAAAATTATGGGAGAGAGTAATAGAAAATGATTAAGAGTTGAAACTTTGGTATCAAATAATCAATTTGGATTTATGCCTGGAAGATAGACCATGAAAGCTATTTATTTATAAGAAGATTGATGGAGAGATATAGAGAAAAGGCAAAAGTCCTTCATATGGCCTTTATTTATTTAGAGAAAGCATATGATAGCGTATCTAGAGAAAATATAGTGAATTTTAGAGAAAAAAGAGTTATCAAAAGGTATATAGAATTGATAAAAGATATGTATGATAGAGCAATAATTATTGTTAAAACAACAATAGGAGAAACCAGTGAGTTTCGAATTACTGTAGGTTTACATCAAGGATCTGTCTTAAGTCCGTATCTTTTTGTATTAGTTATGGATGAATTAACCAAATATATTCAAAATGATATCCCATGGTGTATGTTATTTCAGATGATATAGTGTTGATTGATGAAACTAAATTTGGAGTAAATGCTAAGCTAGAGATTTGAAGAGAGGCTTTAAAATTTAAAGGTTTTAAGATTCTAAAATGTAATTTTAGTAGGAGTAAAAATACAAATGAAGAAACAGTGAAGATTGTAAGCCAAGAGATATTAAGGAGTGAAAATTTAGGTATTTGGGATCAATTATCCAGCAAAAGATGAAATAGGTGAAGATGTGAATCATTGAGTTAAACCATGATGGATTAAGTGGAGGAGTGCTTTGAGAGTATTGTATGATCGGCGCATCCCATTAAAATTGAATGAAAAATTTTATAAAACTGCTATTAGGCTAGCTATGCTATATGAACAAAGTGTTGGGCAATATTGAAACACCATGTCAATAAATTAAGTGTAACAGAAATGCATATATTAAGATGGATATGTGGTAAAACTTTAAAAGATAGAATTAGAAATAAACATATTAGAGAAATGATAGGAGTAGCCTCAATTAAAGATAAAATGAGAGAAAATCGATTACGATGGTTTGGACATATATAACATAGACCTTTAGATGTTCCAGTTAGAAAGAGTGATCTTTTAATAATTCATAGTAAGGATAAAAATAGAGGTAGACTTAAACTAACATGGACAGAAATAATTAAAAAAGATATAACTATCTGTAATTTAAATGTCGACTTGGTCCCGAATTGAGCAGAATGAAGGAAGCAGATTAATGTAGCCGACCCCATGTAGTTGGGAAAAGGCTTAGATGAGTTGAGTTGAGTTGAGTTATTGTCTGTACTGTTGAATGAAAGGGAGAATTTTTGTTGTGTTTATCCTTTTCTATCGTTCTTTTTACCCAATTAAATGTTGTTTTCCTTGTGGCATTGTTTTGATTTGGATGGGCAAATCCATGAGAAAGATATGCTTCTTTTTTGAGTATATCCTATTCTGTAACTATAGATATCCAACTAAGATGGTCACTTGTGCATGTTATTTTATTTATAACATTGTTTTGGTTGTTAAGGTTTAATTTGAAATGCAGACATTATAAAAATTAGATGTTCAAATACAAGTCAAACTGAAATTGGTTTTACTAGATGCAGCTTTAGTAGGAGTGCATGTTAGAATTAAGTTCCCTTGTATTTAGTGGAGGGGCGGCTCTCAAGCTGTTACAGCTGTCATTCTTGTTCATCCTCCAAAGTAAAACCTTATAACTGTATCATCTGTGGATCAAGATGTTAGACAACAAGGAACCTTGAGTGGTTCATGCCCAGTTGAAAAATGCCTTCAAAATATTCTGCATAAATTAGGCACAGTTTTCGTGACCTGCTAGTCCTTGTGTCTTGTGCATCATTTATTCACCAATTTTACGCTGGTATCCTTGCTAGATTGATCAGCTCACTAAACGATTCAGTAAAAAAAAAAAATTCAGAAGTAATAATATTCTGATGTCTAAAATTTTGTAGTTATCAGGGCTACAACTTTAATACATATGTGAAGGAAATGCTTTTAAATGGTATGAAGAGTAATGTTCTAAATTAAATGAGACAGTATTGGTTATATGCAATGCAAATCTGAGGCTCCAGCAGCAAGGAGTTCTTTACTTGTGTGGAAGGTTAAATGATAGGTCGAAAGCACTAAGAAAACCTAGATGGAAAATGTGAGAAAATCACCACGTTGCTTGTATTTAAATGAAGGTTTAACTGTCAACGGGTATCAATATAGATATGAATTCATGAAGTTGAACCCAAGTAGGTGGAATGACTTAGTTGTTATGAATGTTGTTGTGGCTGGATTGTAATATGTACGGTCTTTTGCAATGAAGATTAAAAAGGAATGATGAATGCTTAAAACAATATGATAGAAAAGGGAAGGCCTACAATAACGGACTTTTTTATTGTTGTTGTTGTAAGGGGAAGGGTGGGTATGAGAGCTTCCATTCACAGGGATAGGAGCTTCTAATACATGTTAATGGTGAAGCAGTATTTGATGCTAAACCAGACTATGGGAAGTCATTAATTGGATAAGATCATAGGTCTGATTATCTGCAGATGCTTCCATCTGCATATAATCCATTTGATTGAATATATGAAGTCTTACAGAAAAATTGTCTCGGTGATTCTTTCAATCAATCTAACTAATTTTTTTGGTTTTGCAGAATGAGAATCTCGGGAAGCGGCTTGCACATGGATACCCATTTCTGGAGGCTGAGGTTGCATACTGTGCTCGGCATGAGTACTGTGAATCTGCTGTTGATTTCATTGCTAGGAGGTCTCGGCTTGCTTTTCTTGACACTGATGCAGCACAGCGAGCATTGCCAAACATTATTAAGATTTTGGCTAATGAACACAAGTGGGACAAGGCTAGACAGAAAGTAGAGCTTCAGAAAGCTAAAGATTTCTTAGAAACATTCAAGTCATCTAAAAATGCACAGTTCCGTGATGGAAAACATACCAGTGAGCACTATGCTGTTTCTTTATTCTTCTTATTATATCATCATCAGTATCTTACATAGTACAGTCTATTTTCTTGTAGGATCTTGAGTTGAATCATGTCTGACGGATGGCAATAACTTGTTAGATGCCTCCCTGCACAAATTTATCCCTGACGAAGAAACTGGTATAAGAATAATCCCAACTCATTTGGATATTTAAAAAAATTACAGTTTAATTTACAATTTTTTTGTTAACTATATTTTCTTATTAAAATGTAGGTGGTTATTGTAAAACCACCTTGATATTCCAATCTTAGGTTTGGGACATCTGTAAGAATTATTTTTCTCTGGAGCCTCTCAATGCATCAACCAAATAAAAGTGAATATGTTATCATTTTTAAGTGCAAAATTTCTAGATTGATTTGGGCTGATTCTATTTGGTATTGCTATTTCTCACTCATAGGAAAAATATACATTTTGCAAACTTGTGGCAAACTGGTATATATTCTCTGCCAGAATAATCTCCTTCCATTCGGTGATCCTGGCATGGCATGGAAAATTGAACTTTGCAAAGTGGTGTAGTTTCTACCAGCATAGCTAATTCCCTTCTCTTCTGGTCAATCATGGCAGCTTCTCATTCATGGACCTGAGGATGAAACAGAGCCAAATTGACCTGCATGAGTTTGAAAACATTGTAGATTTGCAAATGGATGGTTCGGGCAGAAGAGTTTCCTAACATAGATTAAGGTCCAAATTTAAGCCCCCCTCTTCAAGGCCAATTAGGTAGTTGGACTAGAATTGAGTTAAGTGACGTTAATCTCCAATATGTTCATGTTTTGAAAAATATCCACATGTAATCACTTACTTCTGTCGCCTGACTACTCTTAAAATTTTGCAAAATTGGTGTAACAACATTATGAAATGAACTGCTGTCAATTTCAAGTTGTCTTCTGACATTGATTATATCTTACATGTGCCTCCATGTTATGGGCAATTTTGGCTGGCAACAAAACGTCTTCTAAAAGATTTTTAGTGGGATGCCATTTGGGCTTATTTTTATGTTAAAGATGAGAGATCTTGTAATGCTTGATGGAGAATAAGATTTTCACATGATGCACAATACATTAGGTTGCCTTGTAAATTGATCCATTTTTATATAATTTAAAATCCACATCATCAATGGTGAACGAAAGTAACTGAACTGAAACAAATTTTCAAGACAACTTGTAGTAAAATTTTCCGTGTCATACATTTTTACCTCTGTTCTAGAGTTGAAAGCGTGCAATCCATTTGGATGGAACTCTGCAGCCGCAATGCCCTTGCTTCAGGACTAGAAGACCGCAAACATGATTCTTTTGATCATGCATAGAATAGTTTCCAAGAAGTTTATGCCTCCCCGTTGGCTGTGTTGCTTTCTAGAACTAATGTCATTGAAGCTTCACAAGCGAAAGGTTTGTGCTTGCTTGAGGCCAACAAGATTGCTGCCTTTGTTATGAGAGCCAACCTTAGATGGGCCATTGGCGATGGGAGGCCATCTATGAGGCCGTCTATTGGCAGTGTGGGATCTATTAAATAATTTAAATATTATTTAAAAAAGTAAAATCAAGAAGTATTTTATGGTTTCTAGGTCAGGTTGGACGTTAGCTTATTGTTCTTTATTTGTTTGTGCTACTACACTTGAATAGCTGCAGATGATAAAACAATTGTGGTATGAGATATTGATTAAAAAAAATCAAACAATGATAAGGTGAAGAACGATTTGATATTGTAAGATGCGCATCTAGTTACTGATTTTGGCTTTATTTATGGAGGAATCTGCTTCTTCTCTCATCACATCTGCATTGAGTTGACTTCACATGACTTCACATGCCACAAGGGATGACCCACTTTGGATGTAGTTTAATTGGGATAAATGTGCATATATAAGTGCAGCTTCTTTGATTGACTAGGGACATTGTCTGGTCGGTGTAATGTTTTCTTATTTGCATATCTAATGTTTGCATGACTTCATGAATCTTTGTCCTTTCTCTCTTCATTGCCGATCACCTTGAGTTCTCTTTGTAAGAAGAAGAAATTCCCTGCTCAAGTGGGGCCCTATTCCACGTTGACGGTTTAAAATTTCATGAGTGTTTATCTTAATTATTTATTGTTTTTGCATGGTTTACTGTTGGTGTTGGTGATGAGATCATGTTAATCCTTGCATACTTCTTGTTTTCTTTCATCGTGGGAAGTTGGTGGTATTTTTTCAACTTTTTTATGAAGTATACAGGATATGTTTTTATGTTGAAATCTATTTTTTTTTAAATATAAAACTAAACAATTATGTTTTTCAATATTTCAAACATACTTTAGTTTTAGAAAATATTTTTTAAACTATTTATTATTATTATTATTTTAAAATGTAATTTTTTACATATTTTTTATCATTATAGTCAATTCATCATTCATCATCATTTTTATTGTCAACTACTCTTTTACTATCTATTACCACTACCATTACAACAAAGACGACAACCATCGTATCGTCACTATTTATTATTTTTTATCATTATCATTCATCGCTAGTGCGATCATCACCGCTATATACCGTCACCTTCCTTTATGACTATCACTACCATATCTTGTTACTCACCGTCATTGTCACAATTTCCTTTATCACCCACTTTTTCCTTCATTACTTAATCGACATCATCACTATACTCATGTCACTCCATCATTGTCATTCCTTACTTTATCCACGGCCAACCATCCACCGCAATTCATCTTTTTTTATTTTTTTAATTTAAAAATAATGTTTTATATTAATAAATAACTAATTTTTTTATTTTTATAAAAAATAAAAAATAAAAAAATAGAGATGGATAATAAAAAAATAGAACCCTAGTACTAAATAGGCCTATTTGGCCTGCGTTGCCGATGCTTTGAGTGGCTTTTTGCAACGACTCCTGCGAGCATTTTCATCCGGATTGTGCCAGTTGTACCTAAGCACGACGGCCGTGCGGTGCCTAGATATGGGCTATGCCTGGTATGATTCATTTGTTACTGAACCGTATCAAGCATGGCACGATAATTTTAAAAGAGATAGATATTGAATATATCGCTCATAACTTGGTACTATTATGTACCAAATCATTCTAGCACGATCTAGTAAATCGTGCCGTATCGTACTCGAAAAATTTTTTTTGCTGATCTAACACGGCACGGCCCGCGGTGCCGGTATGACCCAGATTGTGCCAGCTGTACCTAAGCACGACGGCCGTGCGGTGCCTAGGCATGGGCTATGCCTGGCACACCTGGCACGGTTCATTTGTTACTGGACCGTGCCAAGCACGGCACGGTAATTTTAAAAGGGATAGGTATTGGATCTATCGCTCATAACTTGGTACTATTATAGTACCAAATCATGCTAGCACGATCTAGTAAATCATGCCGTATCGAACTCGAAAATTTTTTTTGCTGATCTAAAATGGCACGGCCCGCGGTGCCGGCATGGCCTAGATTGTGCCAGCTATACCTAAGCATGGCGGCCATGCGGTGCCTAGGCATGGGCTATGCCTGGCACGATTCATTTGTTACTGAACCGCGCCAAGCACGACACGATAATTTTAAAAGTACGATGAGCTTGGACCGTGCCAGGCATGGCCAGTGCCCACCTCTACTCCCAATTGGAATTGGTGGTTCGTCAAGGGATGCCAAGGATTAAGCTTAGAGATAAAAAATATATATTTTTCTTAGCCATTTATGATTGTTTAATATGCAGAACTTCTAATATTCCTTTGGAGCTATATATCACCTTTGGTTCTTACTTCAGAAATTTGTGTGGTGAGCCAATTTAGATGTAACAAATTAAATTTGAAAATAAGTAATCTTTTGGTTAGCTTTGCTTATGCTCCAATTTGTCCATGGTGTAGATTAACAATGAAGAATGGAAAAATTGAAGAACGGAAGCCTTCTAGTGGTGTCAAGAAATATTACTTAATAATCTGCGAATTGTAGAAAAAACAGAGATTATGGCCTAAGGTCTTTACAAAGAAATATTTATATGCTATTGGTACCCTCCTGCAAAGCAGCTATGAAAATTTGGCTGGAGAAAATAGTGTTCATGACTTGAAATTTATGTTTGATGGGTACAAAGAGGAAATGTCGGCTTGTCACACAAAATCGATTAAACTGCACGATCAATTCAAACCATAACTTTTATTCAGCTTGAATTCTTTTTTTTTTTTTTTCAGTCTTTCAATTTGGTTTTAGTTTAAAAATTTTGAAACTAAAAAATCAATTCAGATACATATATTATATAAGATTTTATTTATGCCGCAGTTAAAATTGAGGTGCTATAGGCATGTATGAATATATGGACTGTGCGAGAGTTATTTATTTTTTATTGTAAATAATTGAATCACTATTTTATCATATAAATTTTACTATAAAAATTAATTACGTAATCATTTAAAGTAGGTATAAGTAAATCAACAGACTGAACCAAAACTGAATCGAAAAATTTTCTGGTTCAATTCAGTTTTGTTAACTAGAATAATCGTTTCAGTTTTAGTTTTAAAAAATCGATTCAAATCGGTTTGATTCCAAATATATTTCTAAACCGATTTAATTTGATCCATACACATCCATACCTACACACTGCTGGCTCTTTGACATGGAGGAATTATTATGTGAAAATTGATTTGAAATGGGAAAAATGTGATTCTAATTTTTGTCAGGATTATGGTGGGGCTTCAATATTGAATATCCATCATATGGAGTATTAGGTTGGCGGTGGGTGAATTCACTCAAAAGGGAAGCCTTAAAAGTGATACAATATGCCAATCTGTCAATTGAACCGGATTTGGTTTTTACATTATTACTCAAAAAGAGATTCAGAATTTGAACTCTTAAACCGGCATGGGTTCTAGGATTTGTTTGCTAGGAAAAGTCTTTGTGCATCGCCTTTGGTGCATAAAGCCGCACACTGAATGCGTGTATTGGCCACACATTCTTGCACGCGCGTGTGCAAGGAATGCCACGGCCCAATCAGTCGTGGCGGGTGCGTGCACGGCTTTGTACACCCGAAGCGGTACATTAAATCTTTTCCTTGTTTGCCATGAAGAATTTTCCTAGTGAAACTGGAGACTTGTGTTAGGGAGTGGTGACAAGCTCACATGATTCCCAAGCTTAGGTTTGCTCAAGTAATCCATTGGTTCATATGGCTTACAAGAAACTTGAGGATTTTCAGAGGGGAAGCCAGCCCGGATTTAGTGGTCTTGGAAAGAGTTTCTCATCTTGCTAAGGATTTGATTAGATTTTGTTCTGATGAGAAGTTATCATGTTGTAACCTCCTAAGCTCATTGAAACCATTTGTTCTAAAAAACTTTCCATCCAATATGAGACTAAATTTAGGGTATTATATTTTCTTCCCCTTATAGGCACACCACAAGCTAGCTAGACTCTGTCAGCTTCTCTACTAGTCCAATTAATTTTATTAACGAACCAAAATCACATGACTCAAAAATTTGAGTGAAAATTAATGGGTAACAAATGGACTTGAGTTAATTATAAGTATATAACATATTTATTTTTCATCCTATAATCACACATGCATTCTCTCTCTAATGTCCCTCTCACCCTCCTGTAATCCTCCTTAAGTTAGCCTTGGCCAACTGCTAGCTTTCTCATAAAATTTGGTTGGATCTCGGTCCAACTCTTGTTGTCATGCAAAAGGGTGTGTCGTTCTTTATTTTGACCATACGTCTTTTGTGCAGTGACCAAAAAATGTCTTATTATTGATCACTATCAAAGTTATAATTTAAAGTAAGACACCCAAATTAACTGTATTAACTTCATGTATAACAACAATCATGGGTGATGGGGATAGTTGACCCCATGGGCAATAAAGATAATAATTTTTGGATGGCATACAGCAATTTTCAGCCACGGCGGCCTTCCTGGATGCTTAATTCATAGGCGGCCTCACTATTCTACTTGGTTTTCTTTTCAAAGGGCATGATGGGTATTAAATATTACATCCTCGATATTGCTCTCAGCTACAACAAGTATCTCGTCGTAATAAAGAAAGAGACCAAAAAGAAAAAAGGGCCACGTCAGGTGCGGGGTTCTCCGAAAGGCTACCGTCAGTCATTAATGGCCAATAGTCAAATCAAAAGGCTAGAGCATTTAATGGTGAAGAATGACGTTGGCTGAGCATTTAATGGTGCAGAAATAGTACTTGGCCAGCATTTATTGGAATGGAGCGCCACGTAGGCAAAGGAGAGCAAAAAGTCCGAGTCGGCCCTCTTATTCAAGTCAGTCTCTTCCAAATCGGCCTCGCCTCATTTAAGTTGGCCCTCTCATTCAAGTCGGCCCCGCTTCATTTAAGTTGGCCCTCTCATTCAAATTGGCCCGCCTCATTCAAGTCGGCCCGGCCTCTTCCAAATCGGCCCCGCCTCATTTAAGTCGGCCCTCTCATTCAAGTCAGCCCGGCCTCGGCATCGTCTCGTCCCGGCCTCTTCCAAGTCGGCCCCGCCTCATTCAAGTTGGTCTCTTCCAAATCGGCCTCGCCTCATTTAAGTCGGCCCTCTCATTCAAGTTGGCCCAGCCTCGGTATTGTCCCGTCTCGGCCTCTTCTAAGTCAGCCCACCTCATTCAAGTCGGCCCTCTCATTCAAGTCGGCCCCGCCTCTTCCAAGTCGGCCCCTTCTCGGCATCGTCCCGTCCCACCTCATTCAAGTCGGCCCCGCCTTGGCACATTTAATGGCCTCTTCCAAGTCGGCCCCACCTTGGCATCGTCCCGTCTCGGCCTCTTCCAAGTCGGCCCTACCTCAACACATTTAATGGCCTCTTCCAAGTCGGCCCCGTCTCGGCATCGTCCCATCTCGGCTTCCACAGCCACATCATGTCTCTCGCACAAAGGCATTTATGGCCTCATAAAGGTCATGTTCTTGGCCACCTCGGTCCCGGCCATGAACAGTGCCATGCAAGCACTCTATAATCAACACTTTACAAGGGACAGCTAGCTTCAACTCTCAACTCTTCCATCTTAGACGGATGTATGGCTCGTGATGGTGATGAGACTCCACCACCTTTTATCTCTCTTCCCTGCAGCGGTCAAATCAAATGGCCACCCATTCTGACGGAACTTGACCCACCAACTAGCTGCAGCCACCCACTTTGATGGGATTTAACCTGCAGCCCTGACATGCCAAAGGAGGAAGTAAGCCCTACCATCATCTTAAATGCTCTGACAAGTGGCAGAGCCCCATGCCTCACAGACATCAGCTCTGACATTTCACCTATCAAAGTCATCATTACGAGGCCTCAACCACTCAAGCCAAACAAACTCTAAGCACCTATAAAATGGGTAAGAGGGACCCCCGACCAGGTAAGTAAGAACTGATAACCACAACAATACTCTAAAACGCTCATTTTTGTTCACAGAGAGCTCTTCTCCGAGCCTCTCTCTCTTTCTCTTTCGAGCTTCCTCAAGCTCACGGTTGTTGTCCAGAGCACTGACTTGAGCGTCGGAGGGTCCCCACTGAAAAATCCTCTTCAGTCCTGGGACTTCTTTGCAGGCAACCTGGTGAAGCAAAGGTTGGAGAATTAGTCTGTTCCCGATATTCAGGACCAGTGCTTGGGCGTCATCAGATTGGCGCCAGGAAGGGGGAGAAAGCAGAGTTTTGTGACACTAAGCTACAAGCTCTCACTCCCTCTATGACAACAATGGTGGATAAAAATATGGTGGTGACAAAGACCCATGGAGCTTCCGCCAGTAATGCTGGGGGGCACCCTCAACGAGCTGACCGGCAAGAGTTCGGCTCTCTGCCCCATCGTCACTAATATCTCGGGCCATTCAGGCAAAGCATCGTGCCACCCTTACTCTGCAAGTCCAAACATCAATGGCAGCTGCCCAAAAGCTACGGGAGCGATATTTCGTGGCCTCACAGCAACAAACAAGAGCCCATGCTGCTCCTTTAGTTGTCGCTCAAGCCATCCACCATTCATCTGGTGAGAGATCTCCCCAGCGAGAGAATCACCACTATCATATTTCTTTGGAGCTCAGCGGCATCAGAGCAACCTCAAACTCAAGCTCATCAGCAATTTAAGGCTCAGGCTTGTTAGCCAACAAGAGCGTCAGTACTTGCCACCCAAATCCTAACTCCTAGTCACATCAAGTATTTATGTGCATTTTAATTCCTGATGGTGATAAGTCAGGCATGCTGATACTATTAATGTAAGGTGGAAAATAAAGATAAAGGGCTTTGACTATTGACTCCACCCTTTCCTCTCTCCCCCTTTCTCTTCCTCTTTACTGCACCTAGAGCCAATCCGAGCCCAAGACCTCTTGCGGATTCCATTTCAGTTGCCCTTGGATTTCAGTGCCCCCCACCTTCAATCAACATAGTTTCCTAGGCAGGTCATCAACTCAGTAGAAGGAGACCAATTTCTTTAAAGAAAAAACTCTCAAGCCTGTAATCGACGTCGATACCGAATATGATGCAAAGGCAAATAGCTACGAAAAAGCTAAGTATACAACACTTTGAGAAAAAAGTTTCTTTCATTAGTGTCTGAATGCATTACAGGAAACCCGATAAAATTAACCTATCAAAAAAGGCTCTCAATGGTCCTACGATCATAAGGTCACCCCCGGGCCAGCCGTGAAACCCCCACGGCGGTTCAAGACCTATGGTTCCAGCGACCTCGAGTCACCTCCCAGACCAGCACACAAGCACTTAAGGCAGTTTCAGAGGAGCTCAGCGGCATCGCGGCTAACGGATACCACTCGGCCTGGCTAGCATACGCCCTGAGTCGGTTCAAATCCATAACAGCCTATACCCGCTTGAGTCACCTCCCGGACCAGCACGCAAACACCCAAGGCGGTTCCGAAGAAGCTCGACGGCATCGCGGCTAACGGGACACCACTCTGTCTAGCTAGCATACGCCCCTGAGTCTGTTCAAGTCCCTAACGGCCCGTACCCGCTCGAGTCACCTCCCGGACCAGCACACAAACACCCAAGGTGGTTCCGAAGGAGCTCGACGGCATCGCGGCTAACGGGACACCACTCGGTCTGGCTAGCATACGCCCTCGAGTCGGTTCAAGTCCCTAACAATCCGTACCTGCTCGAGTCACCTCCCAAACCAGCACATAAACACTTGAGGCAATTTTATTTTAGCCCCCACGGCTCTACTTTTGCTTCGGTAATTTTATCTCAGCCTTATCGGCTTTATCTCTGCCTCAGTGGCATCATTGCAGCCTCAACGGCTTTATCTCTGCCTCAACGGCATTATTGCAGCCTCAACGGCTTTATCTCTACCTCAGCGGCGTCATCTCTGCCTCAGCGGCATCATTGCAGCCTCCACGGCTCTATTTCTGCTTCAGCAATTTTATTTCAGCCTCAGCGGCATCATTGCAGCCTTCACGGCTCTATTTCTGCTTCGGCAATTTTATCTCAGCCTCAGCGGCATTATTGCAGCCTTATCAGCTTTATCTCTGCCTCAGCGGCATCATTGCAGCCTCCATGACTCTATTTCTGCTTTGGCAATTTTATCTCAGCCTCAGCAGCATCATTGTAGCCTCCACGGCTCTATTTCTGTTTCGGCAATTTTATCTCAGCCTCAGAGGGCATCATTGCAGCCTCCACGGCTCTATTTCTGTTTCGACAATTTTATCTCAACCTCAGCGGCATCATTGCAGCCTCCACGGCTCTATTTCTGTTTCGACAATTTTATCTCAGCCTCAGCGGCATCATTGCAGCCTCCACGGCTCTATTTCTGTTTCAAAAATTTTATCTCAGCCTCAGCGACATCATTGCAGCCTTCACGGCTCTATTTCTGTTTCGGCAATTTTATCTCAGCCTCAGCGGCACCATTGCAGCCTCCACGGCTCTATTTCTGCTTCGGTAATTTTATCTCAGCCTCAGCGGCATCATTGCAGCCTCCACAGCTCTATTTCTGCTTCGGCAATTTTATCGTAGCCTCAACGGCTTTCTCTCTACCTTAACGGTATTTTTGCAGCCTCAACGGCATTATCTCAGCCTCATCGGCTTTATCTTTGCCTCAGCAGCGTTATTGCAACCTCATCGGCTTTATCTTTGCCTCAGCGGCTAACTAACGAGCATTCTCCCAAAAATTGGCGTACGCTGCTTTGAGTGGCGGCGTAAGGTAATTAATTTACCTCCAAAATTTCTTAAAGTTCTACACTCCTTTCGCTTAGCTGATGTACATAAGCTCAAAGAGTGTGGGGGGCATTTGATGGGGCCAGTTGACCCCATGGGCAATAAAGACAATAATTTTGGATGGCATACTCTCAAGACAGCAATTTTCAGACGAGGCAGCCGCGGCGGCCTTCCTGGACGCTTAATTCATAGGCGGCCTCACTATTCTACTTGGCTTTCTTTTCAAAGGGCATGATGGGTATTAAATATTTCATCCGCGATATCGCTCCCAACTTCAACAAGTATCTCGTTATAATGAAGAAAGAGAACAAAAAGGAAAAAGGGCCACGTCACATGCGGGGTTCTCAGTCATTAATGGCCAGTAGTCAAATCAAAAGGCTGGAGCATTTAATGGTGGAGAATGACGTTGGGCATTTAATGGTGCAGAAACAGTCATAATGACTTGGCCAGCATTTATTGGAATGGAGCCACGTAGGCAAAGGAGAGCAAAAAGTCCGGCCCTCTCATTCAAGTTAGCCTCTTCCAAATCGGCCCGCTTCATTTAAGTCGGCCCTCTCATTCAAGTCGGCCCCGCCTCATTTAAGTCGGCCCTCTTATTCAAATCGGCCCCGCCTCATTTAAGTTGGCCCTCTCATTCAAATCGGCCCCGCCTCATTTAAGTCGGCCCTCTCATTCAAGTCGGCCCGACCTCTTCCAAGTTGGCCTGCCTCATTCAAGTCGGCCTCTTCCAAATCGGCCCCGCCTCATTTAAGTCGGCCCTCTCATTCAAGTCAGCCCGGCCTCGACAGCATCTCCCGGCCTCTTCCAAGTCGCCCCACCTCATTCAAGTCGGTCTCTTCCAAATCGGCCCCGCCTCATTTAAGTCGGCCTTCTCGTTCAAGTCGGCCAGGCCTCGGCATCGTCCGTCTCGGCCTCTTCTAAGTCGGCCCCGCCTCATTCAAGTCGGCCCTCTCATTCAAGTCGGCCCCGCCTCATTCAAGTCGGCCCCGCCTCGGCACATTTAATGGCCTCTTCCAAGTCGGCCCCCCTCGGCATCGTCCCGTCCCGCCTCATTCAAGTCGGCCCCACCTTGGCACATTTAATGGCCTCTTCCAAGTTGGCCCCACCTCGGCATCGTCCCGTCTCGGCCTCTTCCAAGTCGGCCCCGCCTCGACACATTTAATGGCCTCTTCCAAGTCAGCCCCGCCTCGGCATTGTCCCGTATCGACTTCCACAGCCACATCATGTCTCTCGCACAAAGCCATTTATGGCCTCATAAAGGTCACGTTCTCGGCCACCTCGGCCCCGGTCATGAACAGTGTCATGCAAGCACTCTATAATCAACACTTTACAAGGGACAGCTGGTTTCAACTCTCAACTCTTCCATCTTAGACGGATGTGTGGCTCGTGATGGTGATGAGACTCCACCACCTTTTATCTCTCTTTCCTGCAGCAGTCAAATCAAATGGCCACCCATTCTGATGGAACTTGACCTACCAACTAGCTGCAGCCACCCACTTTGATGGGATTTAACCTGCAGCCCTGACATGCCAAAGGAGGGCGCAAGTCCTACCATCACCTTAAATGCTCTAACAAGTGGCAGAACCCCATGCCTCACAAACATCAGCTCTGACACTTCACCCATCAAAGTCATCGTTACGAGGCCTCAACCACTCAAGCCAGACAAATTCTAAGCATCTATAAAATGGGTAAGAGGAACCCCCGACCAGGTAACTAAGAACTGATAACCACAACAATACTCTAAAACACTCATTTTTGCTCACAGAGAGCTCTTCTCCGAGCCTCTCTCTCTTTCTCTTTCGAGCTTCCTCAAGCTCACGGCTGTTGCCCAGAGCACTGACTTGAGCGTCGGAGGGTCCCCGCCGGAATCTTCGGCCCCTGGGACTTTTTGCAGGCTCCCAGACGTGAGAAGCTCGCCGAAAGATCCCGGGCTCGCTGAAGAACGCGACCGGACACTCACGGACGTTCGAAGGGGGTGATCTTTCCTTGTTGGCAGGTAAAGAAAAATATAAAGATGTCATGAAAGGAAAATTTGTTTTGGGTATCTCCAAGACATTTAAGCTCTCCTTGCATTGACATTGTAGAACAATTCAAGCCCACAACTGAAACACATGGCGAGGTTTGCTTTTAAGATGATATTCCAGGATGGGTATCATTCGACAATCACATGTTTATATCATTGTGAATTGGTGATTGAATCTTTCCCCACTTTGTCTCTGGGGTGTGTTTTCGAAAGGGAAGAGCTTGTTTTATTGTAAATTATATTCTCTAGTAATATGCTGGAGGCTCCTTTCATGTTGCCTCGGAGATTCCCCTTTGAAAAAGTTTTGAGACCTCACTATCTTTATTTTGTCCAAGCATTTAGTATGGTAGACTATAAGAAATATCATGAAAGTTTTCATTTTTCTTTTTCCATAGCATATGATCACTTTGTCTCTCTGTTATTGGCCCTATCAATTCTCATTTGCCAGTTGTTCTTGTGAATGGCCATCTTTGTTGTTATTATGAGCTTCTTTGATGCAACACCTTTATTTCATAGTTCCTCTTTAGATTTTTTGCCTGTCCTTGTACTTTGTCCTTTCAATCGGCTCTCAATCATTTTCCTTTAACATGTTTGTAATTATATTCATCATGGTTGGATTGAACATTCATCTTAGAATGCCATCATCTTTGGACCTTTCCATCCTCCCAAAATCCAAAGATATTTCTTTTATCCCTCAACTCCACCTTTGTATAAAATTTTTTACATAGCTGATCCGAACCTGAATAAAAGAGGAAGGTTATGGTGAATTTATAGTCAATGTATAACTATAATCATACTTTATGAATATAAATTTAATAGAAAGAATTATTAAAGGTACGATGATTTTTAAAAGCAACACACTATATCCTTTACAAGGATAGCTAGAACAATCACAAAAAGTGATACATTACATTGATGTCTGGTGTGGTGGAAAGAATGCAAAAGTTCTTATACTTTTATGTATGGGTGTAGATGAAGAAGTTAGTCTAAAAAAATAAAAATAAAATAAAATAAAATAAATATATTTATTAACTTAAAATACAAAGCCATTAATAAGAGAGTTAATCGAACTCATGAATACAATGATTAGGAGGAAAATTAATATCCTGCTTGCAAGTGACTAAGTAAATGAAATAAAAAAAGTTAAAAAGCTTGATGACTTTAAACTTTAAAAAGGAGGTAAAAATATAAATAAAAATAAAGTAAAAATTATTGTAAATAAGAATATAAAAGATAAGGTTGTAGATATTGTAAATAAGATTTTAGATATTAAAAAAATACATAATGAATGAAAGAAGAGTATTATAGTGCTCATTTATAAAAATAAAGGATTATGGTATCAAGTTTATAAGTCATATAAAACTTTGGGAGAGTATATTGAGCATAAATTGAGATATACTATAAAAATATTAGAGAATCAATTTGATTTTATATTATTTAGCTTTTCAAGATGTTAATAGAAAAGCATAGAGAAAAGATATAAGATCTTCATATGGCTTTTATTGATTCAAAAAATATATATGATAGAATCACTAGAAAAAATTTATAATGGATGTTAGAAAAAAAGAAATAGCTTTTAAATATATTAATGCAATAAAAGATATGTATGATAAAACGATTGCCAATGTAAGAATGACTTGCAATAATATTAGTGATTCCATATTATAGTAGGTTTATATTAGGGATATACTCTTAGTCGTTATTTTTTTGTTTTGGCTATTGATGAGCTTACCAAATATATTCAAAATGATATTCCATAATCTATATTATTTATAGATGATATAGTACCAATGAATGAAACTAGGGTTAGAGTTAATTATAAACTAGAATTATGAAAAAAATGTATTAGAATATAAAGATTTTAGGTTGAATAGGAAAAAGATAGTATATATGTAATATAATTTTAGTATAACTAAAAATATAGATAAATGCAGAAAAATTGAGAATTATAAAGTTTTCATAAATGATTATTTTTTATATTTAGAATCGATTATTTATAAGAATGAAAGATTGAGGGTGATGTTGTCCATAGGATTAAAGCAAGTTAGATGAAATAGAAAAGTGCAACTAAATATTGTGTAATTATGGAGCACTTACCAAATTGAAGAAAAAAATTTATATTATAACTTTAAGACCAACTGTGCTTATGATATGAATATTGAATAGTTAGAAAGTTATATATACATAAGATGAATGTGGTTAAAATAAAAATGTTGAAATGAATGTGTGGTAGTAGAGAAAAGATAGAATAAAAAATAAAATTATTCGTAAAAATAGATGTAGATCAATTAAGGATAGATTAAGGGAAGACCGACTTATATAGGTTGGATATGTGCAAAATAAACTTAGATATGCACCTATACAAATAAGCGATTTGATATATAGAAAAAGAAAAAGAGATAGAGATAGAGTAAAAATTATATGAGAGAAATTATAAAAAAAAATTAAAATCTTTGTATTTTATAATAAAGATGACTCAAAACTGAGCAGAATGAAGGAAAAAAATTCATGTAGCTGATCACAGTAAGTTTAAGATTGAGGCTTTATTATTGTTGCTCTTGCTGCTACATTTGCCATTAGTTTCTTTTATCCTTTATTTTTGGTATATCAAGAATCCACTTTTAAATCCTAATGTTAGTTTATCTTCTTTCTCGCACTAATGTAGGATTGTATTTTTGTCTGATAAAGAGATAATGCTCTGACATAGATGAGGTAATATCAAGCACCCTCCCATTTTCTAGATTATTACATCAATGAGGCATCTCATTTTTAAATTAAGCACTGCATATGACCTTTGTGATTCATTTCTTAATATTGCAGTCCGGCTTGCTTTTGGCCTAAAGGTATGGACCCGGACGATGAATTGCTTCATTAGAGACTGACTTCGTAACTTTCAATTTGTTAGTGGTTATTATTCATTAGAGGGATTATCCTTGCAAGCTTCTAATAACTATGGGTTCATGATGGCCATCTTTATTTTATTTATATATGTCATGCATCTGTCTTCTTATTAAGAGCAGTGGAAAGCACAATTGAGAATCTAGGTAGTTACATGTTTGGCAATTTAGCAGTGAAAAAGAGAAATTAATGAAGCATTATGAAAACAAATAGAAGGCTGCCATCTCTACAGCGGGCCTTTCAGCCATAAAAGTGAATTTTAGGTGGTAAACCCCTCTTCCCCGGCTGTTCATCGTTGACACTTCTACTGTTTCTTTGTAAACAAAATCCTTGCAGCCCTCTGGACAATTTCTAATTTCTCTCTCTAGGAATCGTGGTGACCAGAAATTGGCCACCTGAACATGTGACATGTTTCAAACATTGAAGAGGAAGCAATGGTGCATGGTGATTTCTTTTCAAAAATTTTTAAGCTTGTTAGTCCCTTTTAGAATAGTCATTCTTGGATTGACATGCTCTATTATGTCTGATAGAACAGACCAATCAATGCTCACATTAATATGGCTCCAAACTTCTCCTATTCATGCAAACATTGATTGACTTGATCTAATATTGGATACATGGTAAAATAAATTTAACAAAGAATCATTTTTTTTCAAAGGCTGATGCGGGATGTATCATGCAAAAGATTAATGTAGAGCAGTGATTCAGATTTTAAGATGCTTTACTTTTCGAAACGAGTAAGAATAAACTAAGGATGAATATGCGAAGAGTAAAGTAACTATCCGTAGAATACGATTTACTAAATAATAAAGAAAACAATATCCTAAGGTTGAGAAACCACTATTTAGAACATGCTCTTTCTTCAACAAAACAGAACTTATAAGAAGGGATAGGTTTGATTACCAGACAATGATGGTCTTCGTCCTAAAAGATTGGATCACATAACTCCCGGGATGGGCGCCTGGAAGAAGCTATGCTTCCGTGAATGTTTCGGCTTTTCTCTAAGGATCGTAGGACCTTGGTGTCTTGGGGATTGGAACATGGGTTGAAACGGGTATTTGTTGAGCCTCTCACCTTCTCTCACAGAGTGTCAATGCTCAGGAGCACAGGAAAATAGAAGAAGAATATTCTTTTTCATTAATTATCAATTGTTCTCTACAAGAAGAAGGAAGGAATTTTTATAATAAACCCTAACCCTTGAATTATATGAAAAGAAGAGAAAATAAGGGTGCCATATTGTTTCCAAATAAGAAGAAAGGCGGCATCTTGAAACAAAGAAAGAGATCAGGGAATAGCTTTCCAAATAAGGAGATATAGGCAGCATCTTGAAATAAGGGAAAGAAATCAGGAAATAGCTTTCCAAATAAAGAGATATAGGCTGCATCTTGAAATAAGGAAAAAAAATCAAGGGATGCTTTCCAAATAAGGAGATAGGCGACAAGAGAAAGATTAGGGATAGCTTTCCAAATAAGAAGATAAGCGGCATCTTGAAACAAAGGAAAGAGATTAGGGGATGGCACCATATTCTTCTTTCCATAAAGGATGGGTGGTAAGTCACCTTCCATAATGGGCTTATTTGTTTCCTTTTATATTGAGATAACTTTATGAAAATCTTAAGATACCTTAATTGAGTAGATGACGCCTACTTTAACTAGGATACTATGTGGCTATTGAGATGGTGCATTAAATGTGGTCATTCATAGTCTTGGATCTCTAACTTTTTACATTTTGACTCAATAAATCTTGACTTAACTTTAATAAAATTACTGGACTCATACTGACAAAACTTGATTACAGAACTTAAAGTCAAATCAACATAAAGTAAGAAATTCATAATGACGCTAGACTCAAATGAATTGACAGAAATCAAAAGTCTAATTACATTAATCAGAAATCCATAATGAGCTCAATAACCTCCGTTTGATCCTGGTGCCTGCACCAAAGGCCAAATAGGTTGCTATGTTATTTAGGAAACTACTCCCAAGCCAACCAACATTGAATTTTAGGGGCTAAAAAAGTCTCCTCTCTTCCTAAACATTTAGAGTCCTGGTATTTGATTCGTAGGAATTGGAGCAGTATAAGATTGCCGATTCAATCTCGTAGGATTCAAACACAATGAAATAGGGTTGGTTCGCCAATTACATGATTTTAAATATATGATGCCGTTGAAATGATTGGATTGCAAAATCATCCTTTCATGTTATATATATATATATGATCCCGGCACTGGCCTAAATTTTAACGGTTTCAGTGTTTGTAGGAAGGTTGATTCTAGATACGGACAGCATGGAGCCCGAAAATGGTTTGGTGAGTGACCAAGACAAGATGGATGGTGGGAAACTTAAGAAATAATTGAGATGTTTCAAATATTATTTCTTGATACAAAAAGTTCTCCAAGAAATTAAGGTCCGTAGAGAATATGCCAGAGTCAACGAGGAGATTATTATTGGGCTCTATTTCACGTCTTGATTTACTATGTGACAATTAGAGATGCTTTGAGGTAGTTCCTCCAAAAGATAGTCATCATTCGCAATGACAATTATCACTAATGTAAGAACTATCGTATCTAAATTAGAAAATTAGTTGTCATTTACCTCATGAACCGGAAATATATGGTGAGATTGATCCATTACATGATGAAAAGAAACACATGCAAACTATTAAAAGATCAGGAAAACTATAGCATAAGTCGGACCTCTACTCTAGAGGGTAAATCCTAATCCTTATTCTAAAATGCATGGCTGTGATAAAATGAACCTCATGACCAAATATGGTGCTAGCATCCTTAAGTTGATCCTAAAAGAGTAAGCTAATCTTCATGGTTGCATGTTTACTGTTGATAACCTTTTTATAGTGCCAGGATATTAACCTAAAACACAATATATGCGTAAATCTTAGCTAAAAGTTCACTGGTGTTGCACGATCTGCTTGAGATTTAAGTAAAGGATCCAGATAGAATATTTTTAATAGTTTTTCTAAACAGCTGAAATTCAATCCAACTAATTCAACACTTCAATTTATACATCTAGCTCTTCGAATGTTCTTAGATTTTATTTTATTTACAGTGCCATTCACGTATAGCTGCAAGTAAAATAGCAAAAATCTTAAGATAGATGGTTAAGTATGGTTATCATTTTTTGTGTCTAATATACCAGGAGAAGAAAAAAAATAACTTTTATTTTTTTTACTAATTTTATTCATTAAAGCAGTCGTGATGAATTAAAGGTGGCAAGTCCTATGATTTTTTTTGGGTTTTTATGAATGATATCATAAATAATTTCAACTCTATAAGCCTGTAGAAGGATGTAAAGGCTTTAATATATTTATGATAGGTTTAGAGGTTTGGGATTGTGCTTCTAATTTATAATTAAAATTAAAAAAAAAAAAGAACGCATGAAGAAGTATCATAGCCGAAGCCATTAGGGACGCTGAAGCTATTCATGCTTCAACCGGACAGAGGGCAATCTTTTCCTACTAACTTGTCTCTTCTGGGCTAGCTTGTCTGGGGTTTTATCCACTGTGCGATCCACTCGTGGTCTATGAAAACCATGAATTCAACTCAAACTAATCTAAATCGGTTGCAGACTTAAAGTTACAGCTAAAAATAGAAAAAAAAAGGAGCGGATTTGGTCGTTAAAGAAGCTCAGCCCAACGTCCGTATCTCTGAAAAAGAAAAAAATGTCTTTGTACATGGTTCCTGATGCAGCATGGTCTGCATCAAACGCAATGATTCACTTACTTGTAGACTCACACATTAGGAGATTTGCATGTGAACTCGACATGCGAACCTATGTATGAATGAATCATCACGTCTGATGCACGACCGAAGCAATGTACCAAGACTTTTTTCTAAGAAAGATTCAAAGCATTAGCCTTCATCAGTCCTGTATATCATCCGTTTTCAAACCTAAAAATTTTCAAATATAATATTTTTTTAATTTTATGCTGAATTTGTTATCATAATAAATTTCTACATCATAATATTTTTATAATTATTTTAAATCTAATTTAGATGAAATGAGCTCTTCGACGGTCAAGTCTATCTTCGCGAGTTCAAAAATTTTATTTTTTTAAAAAGGCTAAACTATAGAATTAACTCCTGTACTTAGAGGTTATATCACTTTGATTCTTGAACTTTAAAAAATTATAAAATTAATCTTGAACTTTCTGTTTTATATCACTTTGATCTCTACTGTTAAATAAATGAGACTTTTTTATTTTTACCTGATGCGATATCACTTTGATCCCTATTATTAAATAAAGGAGATGCCATTTATTTTATCTTATATGACAGCATATGTAGCAGTACACATGGTATCCATATGGTAAAAATAAATTTAAAATCTATAATTAACCCGTTATTTAATAATTAAAAAAATTATTAAAAAATTATTTAATAATTAACCCCTATTCCATGAGTGCTCACATACCCGCTACACTTCTCTAGGATAGATCAGAGCGAGGGAAGATGATTTTTATTTTTTTCATATTTTTTAAAATATTAAATAATAAATTAATGAGTTAGTTATGAATTTTAAATTTATTTTTATTAATTAAATGCCATGTCGCTAGGAATGCTAGGATAAAATAAATAATATCTTTTTTATTTAACAATAAAGATGTAAAATAAAAAGTTTA